>CM053032.1:25978167-26026523 GCA_028564925.1 Lithobates sylvaticus
ACGTGTTGTATGTTGTGGTGTTATTGACCGTCGGAATTTGGTGTGACCGTGTGTAGGCAAGACAGTTTGAGTGAAATTCCGTCGGAATTCCGACGGAAAAATCATCAGAGCTTTTTCCGACGAGAATTCCGATCGTGTGTACGCGGCATAAGTGACACATTTTTGGGACCAGTGGCACTAATACAGTGATCAGTGCTAAAAATATTCACTGTCACTATATTAATGACACTGGCTGGGAAGGGGTTAACATCAGGGGCCGATCAAAGGGTCAAATGTGTCCCTAGGGAGTGCTTGCCAACTGTGTGGGGGAGGTGCTTGTTCTGTGGGAAGGAAGAGATCCACGTTCCTGCTTTGTAGGAACACAGGATCACAACCTTTACAGTGGGAGTGGGTCTCTGGTCATCCCAGACCTGGAACTGCAAAATCACGTACAGGTATGTGATTTTGCACAGAAGAGCCACCTTGCCGCTGTATATATATATATATACAGTATATGGTCGGCAAGCGGTTAAGGAATATCAAGATATTCAAAGGGACCTTAACTTTTTTTTTGCTTTTTCTACCTTTAGGTGTCCTGTGGATTCTACTTTACAAATGTATCAGGTTCCCAGCCAAAGAATGGAACGCTTCAGTCTACATAATTTCAAGTTCTATAATTTTGGACAAGTCTATTTGTCCTGTAACATCATCGTCTGTCATAATGAAACCACCCCAAACCGTTGTACTCAAGGCTGCCTCACCAAAAGGCACAAGCGTGATGTTTATGGCTCCCAGGTTCATCTGGGCTCAGCCAGGTTATCTCAAGGACCTGTTGTTTTTAAATCTGGTGAGCTGTCTTATTATGTCCTCTTCCAAAAAAATTTATTTTTATTTATGTTGGAGAGATGAACTAGGGCTTAAGAGGATTGCATGGAATTTAGTTCTGATCGGGGATCAGAAAGCAAAAAGTTCTGCTACCTTGTAAATCCTCAGAAAGATTTTATTTAGCTTCTATTCCTCAGAAAGATTTTATTTAGCTTCTATTGCCGCGCACACACGACCGGACTTTTCGACCCAACTGGTCCGACGAAACGAATCTGTCGGAGAATTCGACCGTGAGTGGGCTTCATCGAACCTTCAGCGAACCTTTTCTGTCGAAAATCAGACGCACTTTAGATTTAGAACATGTTTCAAATCTTTCCGATGGACTTGAGTCCGGTCGAAAAATCATTTCGTCTGTATGCTAGCCCGACGGACGAAATCTGACGCTAGGGCAGCTATTGGCTACTGGCTATGAAATTTCTTATTCTAGTCTGGTCGTACGTCATCACGGTTGAAACCGCCGGACTTTGGTGTGATTGTGTGTGGACAAGTCCGATTCGACGGAAGTCCGTCGAAACTCCGTTGAAAAGTCAGACGGAATTCAGTCCGTCGAAAAGTCCGGTCGTGTGTACACGGCATTACAGACCTTCAAGCCAGCTGATAGAGTGTCCAAGTTATCTTCTGGGGACAATGGGGTTACTCAAGATCTTCTTGCTATGAGGATTATTGTCAAGGGCTTGATAAAAACAAGTGATATCCAATTTTTGAGTGTCACTTAATATTATTTATGAAAGACCACTGGGGAATATCTTTCCTACTATTATTCTTGGGGAGATATTGTATCTACCTCTTATGTCCAACCTAAAGCAAGCAGAGTCATAAACCAGTGACTGATATAGATTCTTGAAATCAAATCTGAATTGTACAGCTCTGGTGGGGAAGGAATGCACAACAATCCAGATCTCATTGTACGTAAAGTTAAACTGGCCATACACCAGTAGAATTTCTTTGACATATTTTGTTTTCCGAATGTTCGCTCAATTTTCCAATGGTTAGTGTGGTCAAATCGATAATCGCCTTTGACCATAGTGATGAGAAATTTCATAAGGACAAAATGGACTATTTTTCTCAAACTAACGATATTCTAACTGTGAATTCAGTTTTCGTACATATTGTAATACGCATGTTCTAGGTACAAAAGAGACCTGTCAATAGGTCAGGGATTTCATTTAAAGTGGTGTTTTCCCCTAAAAAAAAAATATAGATGCTTAAAATTCCTAAAAAAAATAAAAATAAAAAATAATTGGAAAAAAAAATTTTTTTTTACCCACCTCTAAATGCCTGTTGCTAGGGGGGTCCCTCATAGTCTGCCTCCTTCTGTGCCTGGGCTGGTGACATCACTTCCCCTCAGCGCAGGAAGGGCTCCCTCCCTCCTGTCAGTCATCTGGGACACGTGACAGGTCCCAGATGACTGCAGTGGGTGCCCGGCTGTGAAGCCACAGCCGGGGGCCCACAGTTGCAATGCCAGCGCCGCAGAGCGGATCGGGGGGGTGAGCGGAGCTTCGACCGCCCCGCATCGCTGGACCCTGGAACAGGTAAGTGTCCTATTATTAAAAGTCAGCAGCTGCAGTATTTGTAGCTGCTGACTTTTTGAATTTTTTTTTTTTTTTTTTTTTAGGGAACACCTCTTTAACCACTTCACATCCGGCCGTAGCCGAATGACGGCCTCGGCGCGGATGTCAATTCCCGGGAGGCCGTCATATGACGGCCTCCCCTTTCCTCGTTCCCTGTGCGCGCTCACGAGCGCGGAGCAGAGAAATTCTGTGTTGGCCGTGTCCCTCGGACACAGCCAATCACAGATCGCTGTAAACGGCCAATCACAGCGGCCTTTTACAGCGCGATCGGCGTGTCCAATGGGAGATGATCTCATATGTAAACATATGAGATCATCTCTCAGCGCCGCTCCCCCTCCTCACACAGAGACAGCGTGTGAGGAGGGGAGATGAACGGCTGCAGCGCCGTAAGTGTCAAATTAAAAAAAAAAAAAAATGCCATCTGTGCCCACTGCCACCACTGCAATCTGTCCCCAATGCCAATTGCCAGAGCCATATGTCCCCAATGCCATCTGCAAGTGCCATCTGTCCCCAATGCCATCTGTCCCCAATGCCATCTGCCATCTGTGCCCAGTGCCATCCCCAGTGCCATCCCCAGTGCCATCTGTAGTCAGTGCCATCTGCCAGTGCCATCTGTAGTCAGTGCCATCTGTAGTCAGTGCCATCTGTCATCAGTGCCACCTGTCATCAGTGCCACATAGTGCCATCTGTCATCAATGCCATATCAGTGTCACTTGTCATCAGTGCCACATATTAGTGCCATCTGTCATCAGTGTCACGTATTAGTGCCATCTGTCATCAGTGTCACGTATTAGTGCCATCTGTCATCAGTGCCACCTGTCAGTGTCACCTGTCATCAATGCCACGTATCAGTGCCATCTGTTATCAGTGTCATGTGTCACCAGTGCCACGTATTAGTGCCATCTGTCATCAGTGCCACGTATTAGTGCCATCTCTCATCAGTGCCACATATTAGTGCCACGTGATATCAGTGCCATGTATAAGTGCCATCTCTCATCAGTGGCACATATTAGTGCAATCTGTCATCAGCGTCACGTGTCATCAGTGCCCCGTATTAGTACCATCTGTCATCAGTGCCACATCAGTGTCACGTGTCATCAGTGCCACGTCAGTGTCACGTGTCATCAGTGCCACGTGTCATTGTTCTGGTGCTCCAGGGCCTTCAAAAGTGTAATAGGTAGTCAACAAGTTAGATTTGTAATTTATGCTCCTAGAACACGTGATTGCCCCCCCTTCATTTTGGGCCTCTCTAAGTGGCCAAGCTGTGAAAAAGTCCCACACATGTGGTATCATAATACTCAGGAGGAGTAGCAGAATTTATTTTGGGGTGTCATTTGTGGTATACACATGCCATGTGAGAGAAATAACCTATTACAATGACAATTTTGTAGAAAAAAATTCAAAATTAAAAAATAATTATTTTGCAAAGAATTGTGGGAAAAAATGACACATCAAAAAGCTCACCATGCCTCTTTCTAAATACCTTGGAATGTCTACTTTCAAAAAAGGGGTCATTTGGGGGGTATTTGTACTTTCCTGGCTTGTTCGGGTCACAAGAAATGAGATTGGCCACCAGTACATCAGGTGTGATCAATTTTGTATAATTTGCACCACAGTTTGTAGAGTCTGTAACTTTCACAAAGACCAAATAATATCCACTAATTTGGGTTATTTTTACCAAAGATATGTAGCAGTATAAATTGTGCCCAAAATTTATGAAGAAAAATTAATAATTTCCTAAATTGTATCACAGAAACAAAGAAAAATGCGTTTTTTTTCAAAATTTCCGGTCTTTTTTTATTTATAGCGCAAAAAATAAAAAACCCAGAGGTGATCAAATACCACCAAAAGAAAGCTCTATTTGTGGGAAAAAAAGTACAAAAAATTCATTTGGGTACAATGTTGCATGACTGAGTAATTGTCAGTCAAAGCGTGAGAGCACCGAAAGCTGAAAATTGGTCTGGATAGGAGGGGGGTTTAAGTGCCTGGTAAGCAAGTGGTTAAGTAGTAAGTCTGGATGAAATTTTAATGCTGCATTCCAGGAATTCGGCTACTTTATAAAAACTGCAGGCATACCATAAGTTAAATCCAATGAGGTGCCTTCTACGTCTTATGCCCCGTATACACGTTCGAAAAATTCGACCACAAAATCCATCGGATTTTTTCCGACGGATTTAGTCCGACACTGGTGTTGCACACGGTCGGACAAAGCTGTCGGAAAATCCGATCATTCTGAACGTGGTGACGTTTGTTGCCTACGACGGGACTACGTAGAGGCTAGTAGCCAATAGTTTTGGTCTTGTAATGTGATCTGAGCATGCGTGGCACTTTGTCCGTCGGAATTCGCTACACACGATCGGAAAAAGTCCGATAGGACTTTGTTGTCGGAAAATTTGAGAGCAGGAGATAAAACTTTGTACGTCGGGAAATCCGATGGAAAATGTCCGATGGAGCCTACACACGGGTGGAAATTCCGACAACATTGTCCGATAGGACATTTTCCGTCGGAAAATCCGACCGTGTGTATGGGGCTATAGACTTATCCCTATTATTCAAATCGGGCAGGTTCATTGTGCTCCAGGAAGATCCTTCAAGAGCGGAGCCACTGGAACTGCTAGGCCCACCCCTCCCCTCCTTCTGCCCATTCACAGAAGCCTTTGTATCATGTGAACTCAATGTCCCTTCTGGGAGTGCAAAAAACCTGTCACATATAAATAATAGAGAAGAGTCCCAGAGGTGACATGCACCTAATTGGAATTAACTCCAGTAGTTTGCCTACACTTTTTGCAAAGTTGCAGAATTTCTGGAATTCAGTTTTAAGTACTTTCCAGCAAAATGAGTTGACTTCATGGTGGCAAAATCAAATGCTCTAATAATGAAAGTTTTTTCAGAATTTCTGTATGTGTGTTGGAACAAAAGTCTACTGGTGCACGATCAGCTTTAGTGGAGGGTGCCTTCCTGGTGCATTCACCTAGAACAGTAATGGCGAACCTTGGCACCCCAGATGTTTTGGAACTACATTTCCCATGATGCTGAACTACACTGAAGAGTGTATGAGCATCATGGGAAATGTAGTTCCAAAGTATCTGGAGTGCCAAGGTTTGCCATCACTGACCTAGACGATGCTACTGAGATTTAACCAATTTAAAATGAAGGGCTTGTGTCAATGTGCTTTGGGTTAATGTCAATGGCATCCGTTTAATATCAATTTGAGCCCATTCAGAATTCATTAACATGTGCATTTGTCCTGCAGTTGGTCTCCTGATTTGCGTGTCTGGAAATAAAAAAAGCAAACAAAATCTCTTCGACACAAGTCTTTAGTCTTTCCCTGATCTGAATAAAATAAACTAAAATTTTATTGGTTGCTCTGGTTTGCCCATCATCATTAGTTTTTGCACTGCTTTATTGAATAAGCTTGAATGGCTATATAATCTCAGTAAGTACAGTTTTTAAAGGTTTCTCTTGCCTATTCTTCTACAGGAGGGGACCTTAAGAACAGCCAGACCCTGCATACAGTCCCGTCTTCAGTGCTTGTGGCTGTGATTGCTGTCATTGCTATGCTGTCAGTGATGGCCTTGGTGATACAGAAGCATTACTATAAAAGAAAAGGACGCACAGATCTGGAAAACAGCCACTGAACTGGGAAATTAATCAACCATAACTGTTATCTCAAAAGTCATTTTGAAGCTAAACTTAAATTGGATGTATTTTTTTTTTTTTTAATTAAGGTTTGCACCTTGTACAGTATAGGATTTCATGTCATCTGTGCCCAGTTTTGCCACAAAGCGGTTATCTATCTCTGAGCAGCCCTCTTATCTTTTTTCAGTGAGATAAAAACTGACACACAGAGAAATAGGAATCAGTTCTTCCCCCTTGCTGTGAGTGACAGGTGATTTACATATCTCATGCATGAGCCTGAGAGAGACATTCTGTGTACTTCCTCCTCCTTTCTTCTCCAGCTCTGCCAGGATTGGCTGTTCCACACCTCAGCATGATTGGGCATGCTGAAGTCATGTGGTGACTATTCTGGGTTTTGACTGGATGTTAGTGATCATAGCAGAAGTTCAGTGTAAGAAATACACAGGAGAAAATGCATCTTGACAAGGGCAGTGTAGAGGTGGGCGGGGAGTCTACTGACATCACGACTCCACCCACCAAGCTCCAGACAACAGACCCACAGATTTTAGGGTCTCATAAGAGACAGAGGGGAGACATTTGACAGGTAAAGATACATGCAGGAGGCATACAGTATATATCCTTATAGATAACTACTATGGCAGTAGTTTAGAAAGGATGAGAGTGGGTTTACATCCACTTTAAAGCAGAACCAGCAAAATATAACAAGATACATTTTATACTTATATATACATCACAGCTTATAAATCTTCTTTTTACATTAAAATACTACCACTATATACCCTTTTGGGTGATCTGTATAACGGTCACATGATAAACTGCACAGTTTCTCCAGTGCTTAGAGTTCAGGTAGGAGGAGATTTCCACTACAGCCTATATACACGCCCACATGTATGATGTCAATATCATGTGACCTGGCTATCTCTGAGAACAAGTAAATGTTCTCTCCAGCATAAAAGACACAACTGAGCATGTGCTGGCCTTCCCCAGATAGACAGTGCAGGAGGGGGAGGATCTATGCATGCAGGATAAAACTGCCTTTTTACACAAGAGTTGGATTAACCCCTTAAGTTCCACAGTGAGTATAACAAGCATGCTTTACTGCATATACAGACTGATTTTATTGTTGTGGGTTTAGTAACACTTTAACTCCTTGTACTGCTTCTTCCTCTCAAACTCTAGCCCTGCTGTACAGGAATTGCAAGCTCTTGATACCAGCTCAGATTTAGATAGCTACCCTGCTTGCATTTAATAAATACACTTAATTAAGTATTAATGATTACATAGCTATATTCATTTGTGTCTTTTATAGCACTCTAGCTTTGATTTTGGGGCCAAATTGGATTATAAAATTGTAACAGTGTGCAAATAAACTTATTTGAGGTGAATGTATTTCATCTGATTGTTGTTAAAAAATTTGGATTATTACTCTATAGGAAAAAGCTGCCTCTTTTCTCTGCCATTTTTTCAGTGGGAACGGGGGGGGGGGGGGGGGGGGGGGGGGGGGGGAGGGGGGGGGGGGGGGGGGGGGGGTGGGGGGGGGGGTCTACTGTTGCTGGAGGTAGTCAATTGTTGCAGGGATTGATCTACTGTTGCAGGAGAGGTCTTTTGCTGCTGGCTGCAGCAATTCCCCAGCTATTCAGTACAAATAAACTTTTTAAAGCAGTAATAAACTGAAAAGCAAACATCTATTGTATAGCAGCTTACCAATTTTTAGATGTGCAGGCTGCATTCGTTTTCTTTTTTTAGGCCTTCTGTCTTCTATTTTCATCTGGTGATTCAGCCAGTATGTCTGTTGTTTTTCAAAAGCTCAAGCTCTCCAGCAGAATGTACAGTATCAGAACATAAAGAGAAAAACACCCCACCTTGGCTTGGCAAATTAGGACAAAATATTGATAAAACTGTATTTTATTTACACATGAAAAGTTATAAAAGCTCTCCAGCAGAATGTACAGTATCAGAACATAAAGAGAAAAATCATGCAATTTCAATTTGCAAATTTCATGCAATAGCATACTGCAATTCTCGGCCAGGCAATAGCATACCATGCAGAGACCACCTTCCGCAGAAAGGAGGTTTTATCTTATAGTCTCCTCTCCACAGTCCACACATGTCTGACTTCTCCCATGATCCCCATCCCGGCGGTGCTTCCATTCTTGACTCCTCTCCAGACTCCCTCAGAGACTACAGACATGATATAAGACAAGAGAAGGTCTGAGGTTGTGGACATGGTACAAGAGTTGGCATAGTACAGGAGATGGTCAGAGACTGAGGACATGATACTAAAGATGGTAAGAGACTGCAGACATGGTACAAGAGATCAATGCTAGCTCACCAGTGCCCATAAATGCAGCCTCACTGTGCCCATCAATATAGCCTCACTATGCTCATCATTGCAGCTTTACTGTGCCCATTATTGCAGCCTCACTGTGCCCGCCAATGCAGCCTCACTGTGCCATCAATGCAGCCTCACTGTGCCCATCCAATGCAGCCTCACTGTGCCCATCCATGCAGCCTCACTGTGCCCATCCATGCAGCCTCACTGCGCCCATCCATTGCAGCCTCACTGTGCCCCATCCATGAAGCCTCACTGTGCCCATCATTGCAGCCTTACTTTGCCCATCATTGCCACCTTACTGTGCCAATCATTTCCATCTCACCATGCCAATCAATGTAGCATCACCGTGCCCATCATTGCCGCCTCACTGTGCCAATCATTGCCACCTCACCATGCCAATCAATGTTGCCTCACTGTGCCCATCATTGCAGCCTTACTTTGCCCTTCATTGCCACCTTACTGTGCCAATCATTGCCGCCTCACAGTGCCAATCAATGTAGCATCACCGTGCCCATCATTGCAGCTTTACTGTGCCCATCATTGCCGCCTCACCGTGCCCATTATTGCAGCCTTACTGTGCCCATCATTGCAGCCTCACTGTTCCCGTCAATGCAGCCTCACTGTGCCCATCCATGCAGCCTCACTGTGCCCATCAATGCAGCCTCACTGTGCCCATCCATGCAGCCTCACTGTGCTCATCATTGCCACCTTATCGTGCCAATCATTGCCATCTCACTGTGCCAATCCATGTAGCCTCACCATGCCCATCATTACTGCCTCACCATGCCCATCATTGCCGCCTCACCATGCCAATCAATGTAGCCTCACCTTGCCCATCATTGCAGCCTTACTTTGCCCATCATTGCCACCTTACCGTGCCAAAAATTGCCACCTCACCATGTCAATCAATGTAGCATCACCGTGTCCATCATTGCAGTCTTACTGTGCCCATCATTGCCTCCTCAACATGCCCATCATTGCAGCCTTACTGTGCCCATCATTGCCACCTCACTGTGCCAATCATTGCCACCTCACCATGCCCATCATTGCCACCTCACTGTGCCCATCATTGCAGCCTTACTGTGCCCCTCATTGCCACCTCACCGTCCCAATCAATGTAGCCTCACTGTGCCCATCATTCCCGCCTCACCGTGTCAATCATTGCCACCTCACCGTGCCAATCAATGCAGCCTCACTGTGCCCATCATTGCCGCCCTACCTTGCCAATCATTGCCACCTTACCATGCCAATCAATGTAGCCTCATTGTGCCAATCATTGCAGCCTTATCCTGCCAATCATTGCAGCCTTATCCTGTCCTCCTCCTAGACCAGCTCGTGTGATAGACAGAACACTGCATCTATCACACGAGCTGGTCTAGGGGGAGGGCGGGTCTTTTCTCACAGCACGACTAAACTTCTCCCACTGAGCTCCATGACACAGGGGGACTCTGCTTTAAGCTACGCTGCAGTCACAGCGTAGCTCAATGCGGCCCCAGGGCAGGCAGCCTACCGGGAAATGTCCCGGTATCCCGGTAGGCCAGTCCGGCCCTGGCACAGTGGCAGCGTTTGAGGGCACATTGGCTGCAATTGATGATTTTTTTTTTCAACTTTTTTGCGCCCCCCCCCCCAAAAAGTTTGAGCACCAGCCGCCACTGTATATACCGTATATATGATATGCATTGTTCCATACCTGGTGTTATTGGCAAGATTAGATACTGATGAGTTCAGTATTAAGTCTGATTATTCAGCTGTTTCATGATTTTGTACCTACAGGTACAGTCTACCCTACTTTGCAGAAACACTAAGTTTCCAGCTAGAAGCTTCAGGCTTGGTGTTTCACAATTTTGGGAGAGTGTACCTGTCTTTCAATGTCATCGTTAGACATGCGCACTTCATTTTGGATACATCTGTTCATTGAAGAATTTCCTTTTGCTATATTGACCCGATTCATTTTTGGAATTTGTTTAGTCTCTTGTTTTGTATGTTGGTTGGTCTGGGTGGATTCGAAAAATTCTATATTTTCTATATATATAGATTTCTATATATTTGATATATTTTTCAATCTAAAGGATTTAATATTTACCGTCCAACCCGCCAAGAGAAATGACATGAGCAAATTTGCAGAATATCGACTGGCGTCATGTGCATCTGAAGTAAGGAATGAAATTCGGACCCATTTGCTATCCAAATCCGAATTATTGAACAAATTTGAAAATTGAACTAATTTCCCCATGGGCCCGAACTACTATCGCATCATGTGACGTCATCCAAATAAAACGTATGAAGCAAATGCTTTTGTTAATTACGATATCATTTTTTTTCAGATTTGTTGACATTTGTTTCTATGTCCATCCAAAGATTCATATACATCCAAATCTTCGAAAATTACATTTTCATTCACAAAAACGTATCAAAATGAAATGCACATGTCTAGTCACCGTCTTTCACAATGAAACCTCCCAAAATGGTTGTACCAAGATAACAGATGTCATATTTACAGTTCAGTAAAAACAATATCAATGACTGTAGTTATTTATTATTACTACATTTTGCTGAAATATGACCAACCAGATTTTGTCAGATTTTGGTAAATTGAAGGGCAAAGTTTATGAAAAGACAAGGGAAAATATAAAATGTGTGCATGAAAAGAACTGAACGTCTGAATGGTTTTCGTAAACAAAATAGTTCATATCTACAGCTGCCAAACTCACACGGCACTTACCGATAACAAATAAAGCTAATTTCCTCATAATAATCAGAACAAGTTGATATGTAATATGTAAAAAAAACAAGATCTCGACAAGAGTCAAAAAACAAAACTATTTAACCACTTACGGACCGCCCGCCGTCGTTTTACGTCGGCACTTTGAAGAGGAACATCGTTGTTATGGCAGCAGCCAGCTGCCATAACCCGGTCTCCTCATCTTCAGCGGGCGGTCCGCTTTCAGATAAAAGTGGTCTCTGCGGCGGATTCGCCAGGAGATCACTTTTATCGGCGGCAGGAGAGGGCCCCCTCCTCTCACCACGTTCCGGTGCCCTCCGCAGCTTACCGGAGCCGCCGGCAGCGGCAGAGGCGATTGCATCCTCTCACTTCTGTGGTATGGAGCTGAGTGAGGGGAAGATGGCCCCCACCTGGCTCCATACCATTGCAGGGTGGAAGCAATGTCAAAACGTCACTTCCGCCCATAGCTCTTAAAGCAAAATTTTTTTTATTTTGGTATTGGAATTTTCTTTAAAATTTGGCTGTTAGTGAACGTACAGAATAGGAATTTATCCGAAGTTCCGAATTCTCTGTAATAACGAATGCAGTATCTAAACGAATGGAACGTAATAATAATAATAATAACGTAATGAATTAATAATAATAAATAACAATAATAATAAAAACTTTTTATTATTATTATTATTAGTAATAATAATAATAATAATAACGTAATGAATTAATAATAATAAATAACAATAATAATAAAAACGTTTTATTATTATTATTAATAATAATTATTAGATTGTTCCGTTCCATTTGTTTAGATACAACATTCGTTATTTTTGCATAATTCATAACTTCGGATAAATTCGTAGTCGTTACGTTCACTAACAGCCAAATTTGAAAGGAAATTAGAATTTACAAATTTCTTCCCTATGGCTTCCCCATGACGTCAGAGGGGGGCGGGGTCACCAGGTGCCCTCCGTTATAAAAGACCTGTCAGCCGGAGCGAAGCCTCACACAGCGGGAGCCTCCCATTGCGAGGAGCGGCCCGACAGAAGAACAGACGCCGACGCCATGGAAGAAGATGCCGGACCAGCAGGACAAGAAGACCGGAGGAAGAAGAAGCGGATCGGAGGAAGAAGAAGATGAAAGAAGATGGAAGAAGAAGATGGAAGAAGATGCCGGAAGGAGAAGATGAAGAAACCAAAGGATGAAGAAAGGAAGAAGGAAAGAAGAAAGAAGAAAGAAGATTTAAATAAAGGAATTGTCAAAGACCGTCTCCTGTCATTTTTACCATTTTTGACACTTTTTTTGTGAAATGGTAGGGGTACAAGTACCCCCTTACCATTTCACACAGGGGGGGGGGGGGGCGGGATCTGGGGGCCCCTTTGTTTGCGGCCCCCCGCCCGCAGACCCCCACAACCAATGGCCAGGGTTGTGGGGATGAGGCCCTTGTCCTCATCAACATGGGGACAAGGTGCTTTGGGGGGGACCCCAAAGCATCCTCCCAATGTTGAGGGCATGTGGCCTGGTACGGTTCAGGAGGGGGGGCACTCTAAAGGGTCTGGTATGGATTTTGAGGGGGACCCCACGCCATTTTTTTTGGCCGGGGTTCCCCTTAAAATCCATCCCAGACCTCAAGGGTCTGGTATGGATATTTAGGGGGACCCCACGCCATTTTTTTTTTTAAATTTGAAGCGGGGGTTCCCCTTAATATCCATAGCAGACCTGAAGGGCCTGGTTATTGAATTTGGGGGGACCCCCACGCTTTTTTTTTTATCAATGACTTTCAATGAATGACTGTTCTCTGTGTTACGGAGCCGACAATTCATTAGCCGCGAGTGATTTTAAATAGCTTTTTTTCCTGCAAAAATGACATTGTGCAGGAACAGTTCTCGATATTAGATATACTGAATCTCAAATTCATTCGAATCATTCGAAGCATTCGTTATATCCGCTATAATAATTTCTTTCATATTAGTTGAAATTAGATATTTGGTAGTAGTTGGATTCGAATTGTTCTCTGTGTTACGGGAACCGGCAATTAGCCGCGAGTGATTTTAAATAGCTTTTTTTCCTGCAAAAATGACACCTTGTACAGGGACAGTTCTAAGCACGGGAAACATGCGCCCCTTCACAGATATACTATAGAGTTGTATGCCTGTGAAGGGGGTCATGTTTCCTGTGCTTAGAACTGTCTCTGTACCAGGTGTCATTTTTGCAGGAAAAAAAGCTATTTAAAATCACTCGCGGCTAATTGCCGGTTCCCGTAACACAGAGAACAATTCGAATCCAACTACCAAATATCTAATTTCAATTAATATGAAAGAAATTATTATAGCGGATATAATGAATGATTAGAATGAATTCGAGATTCAGTATATCTAATATCAAGAACTGTTCCTGCACAATGTAATTTTTGCAGGAAAAAAAGCTATTTAAAATCACTCGCGGCTAATGAATTGTCGGCTCCGTAACACAGAGAACAGTCATTCATTGAAGTCATTGATAAAAAAAAGCGTGGGGTCCCCCCAAATTCAGTAACCAGGCCCTTCAGGTCTGCTATGGATATTAAGGGGGACCCCAGCCAAAAAATGGCGTGGGGTCCCCCTCAAAATCCATACCAGACCCTTATCCGAGCACGCAACCTGGCAGGCCGCAGGAAAAGAGGGGGGGCGAGAGCGCCCCCCCTCCCTCCTGAACCGTACCAGGCCACATGCCCTCAACATTGGGAGGGTGCTTTGGGGGTCTGAGACCCCCAAAGCACCTTGTCCCCATGTTGATGAGGACAAGGGCCTCGTCCCCACAACCCTGGCCATTGGTTGTGGGGGTCTGCGGGCGGGGGGCTTATCGGAATCTGGAAGCCCCCTTTAACAAGGGGACCCCCAGATCCCGCCCCCCCCCCTGTGTGAAATGGTAAGGGGGTACAAAAGTACCCCTACCATTTCACCAAAAAAGTGTCAAAAATTGTAAAAATGACAGGAGACGGTCTTTGACAATTCCTTTATTAAAATCTTCTTTCATCTTCTTTCTTCTTCATACTTCGGTTTCTTCATCTTCTCCTTCCGGCATCTTCTTCCATTTTCTTCTTCCATCTTCTTCTTCCTCCGATCCGCTTCTTCTTCCTCCGGTCTTCTCGTCCTTCTCGTCCGGCATCTTCTTCCATGGCGTCGGCGTCTGTTCTTCTGTCGGGCCGCTCCTCGCAATGGGAGGCTCCCGCTGTGTGAGGCTTCGCTCCGTCTGACAGGTCTTTTATAACGGAGGGCACCTGGTGACCCCGCCCCCCTCTGACATCATGGGAAAGCCATAGGGAAGTCCCCATGACGTCCCCGTGCGTCAGAGGGGGGCGGGGTCACCAGGTGCCCTCCGTTATAAAAGTCCTGTCAGCCGGAGCGAAGCCTCACACAGCGGGAGCCTCCCATTGCGAGGAGCGGCCCAAGAAGAGACACCGACGCCATGGAAGAAGATGCCGGACGAGAAGACCGGAGGAAGAAGAAGCGGATCGGAAGAAGAAGAAGAAGATGGAAGAAGATGCCGGAAGGAGAAGATGAAGAAACCGAAGGATGAAGAAAGGAAGGAAGAAGACCAGAAGAAAGAAGATTTTAATAAAGGAATTGTCAAAGACCGTCTCCTGTCATTTTTACAATTTTTGTCACCTTTTTTGGTGAAATGGTAGGGGTACTTTTGTACCCCCTTACCATTTCACACAGGGGGGGGGGGATCTGGGGGCCCCCTTTGTTAAAGGGGGCTTCCAGATTCTGATAAGCCCCCCGCCCACAGACCCCCACAACCAATGGCCAGGGTTGTGGGGATGAGGCCCTTGTCCTCATCAACATGGGGACAAGGTGCTTTGGGGGGGACCCCAAAGCACCCTCCCAATGTTGAGGGCATGTGGCCTGGTACGGTTCAGGACGAGAGCGCCCCCCCTCTTTTCCTGCGGCATGCCAGGTTGCGTGCTCGGATAAAGGGTCTGGTATGGATTTTGAGGGGGACCCCCTGCTATTTTTTATTTTTTTTGGCCGGGGTTCCCCTTAATATCCATACCAGACCTAAAGGGCCTGGTTTTTGAATTTGGGGGGACCCCCACGCTTTTTTTTTTTTTTTTTTTTTTTTATCAATGAATGACTGTTCTCTGGGTTACAGAGCCGACAATTCATTAGCCGCGAGTGATTTTAAATAGCTTTTTTTCCTGCAAAAATGACACTTTGTGCAGGAACAGTTCTCTATATTAGATATACTGAATCTCGAATTCATTCGAATCATTCGAAGCATTCGTTATATCCGCTATAATAATTTCATTCGTATTAGTTGAAATTCGATATTTGTAGTTGGATTCGAATTGTTCTCTGTGTTACGGGAACCGACAATTCATTAGCCGCGTTAACGATTCGTAACGCTTCGTAACGATTCGTAACGCTTCGTAACGATTCGTAACGATTCGTAACTTTACTAACGATTCGAAAAAATGTCTACGATTCGTACGAAATTCGTATTTCGTGCGAATTCGAACGGAATTTCGTACACGAATTACGAATTACAATTTTTTTTATATATGAAACGGAACGAAACAAAACAAATTTTTGGACAGTTCCCATGTCTAAAATGTGGTCAGATTTAATCAGAGGGGTTCTAGGAAGGAGCTCCCTGATAGGAGGTTTATAGTAAGGGAGTTGCTGTGTCAGCAGATGGGGTTTCTACCTGCAGACATACTGGCAATCATCAATCTCCCTGATAGACAAGATTATGACGTCAACTTTAAGCTCATGTCTGACTTATGCGGCGTACACACGAAGGGACAATCCCGCGGGATTATCCTCTGGACTGAAGTCCAGCGGATAATCCCCTCGTGTGTGGGCGCCGGTGGACTTTTTGGCGCCAAAGTACGGCGGACTAAAGTTTCAGGTTTTGTTTTCAAATTATCCGCTGGACTTGGAAGTCCAGCGGACAATCCCGCCGTTAGTGGGCAAGTCCGCGGGACTTTTGAAATGAAGGACTTGCCGCTCATCGGCAAGTCCGTTCATTTAGCACGTGACTTCAGGTTACGTAGCTAGCGTAGGCAGTTACTGCCGCCGCGCTAGCTCCGTGACCTGGCATGGATTTAAAGGGAATCCCCACGCCGAAAAAACGGCGTGGGGGTTCCCCCCAAATCCATGTCAGACCCTCATCCGAGCACGCAGCCTGGCAGGCCAGGAAAGGGGTGGGGACGAACGAGCGCCCCCCCCCCCCTCCTGAGCCGTACCAGGCCGCGTGCCCTCAACATGGGGGGTGCCCTGGGGAAAGGGGGGCCGTGCGGCCCCCCCACCCCAAAGCACCTTGTCCCCATGTTGATGAGGACAAGGGCCTCTTCCCGACAACCCTGGCCGTTGGTTGTCGGGGTCTGCGGGCGGGGGCTTATCGGAATCTGGGAACCCCCTTTAATAAGGGGGCCCCCAGATCCCGGCCCCCCACCCTATGTGAATGAGTATGGGGTACGACGTACCCCTACCCATTCACCTAAGGTGTAAAATGTAAAGTAAAAAAAAACACCCACACTTTTGAAAAAATATTTTATTGCACTGCTCCGGGGGTCTTCTTCCGTCTTGGGGGTCTTCTCGCCGGACTCCCCCGCCATTTACCAAGCTCTTTTACCGAGCGGGGGAAGTCCGGCTACCTTCTTCGTCGTCGCCGCCGTCTGGGGGTCTCGATCCGCCTTCGGGGGTCTTCTTCCGTCTTGGGGGGTCTTCTCGCCGGACTCCTCCCCTCTCTTCTGCTCTTTTACCTAGCTCTTTCACGAGGGGAGGAGTCCGGCTACCTTCTTCGTCGTCGCCGCCGTCGTCTGGGGGTCTCGATCCGCCTTCGGGGGTCTTCCGGGGGTCTCTTCTGTTCTTGCGGCGGTCGTCGTCTTCCGCGCCGCCGGCGCCTTGTCCTTCTTCTTGTCCTTCTTGTTCTTCTTCTTCTTCCGATGTTGACCCGTCGCTGTCTCTGCCCGGAATGCCTGTGCCGATCTGCGCTCGGACTTATATAGGGACATGGGGGACAGGGTCACATGTTCATGTCACATGGTGACCCCGCCCCCTTGCGATGTCACAGTCCCAGCATCCTCCGGGACTGTGACAACACAAGGGGGCGGGGTCACCATGTGACATGAACATGTGACCCTGTCCCCCATGTCCCTATATAAGTCCGAGCGCAGATCGGCACAGGCATTCCGGGCAGAGACAGCGACGGGTCAACATCGGAAGAAGAAGAAGAACAAGAAGGACAAGAAGAAGGACAAGAAGAAGGCAGCGCCGGCGGCGCGGAAGACGACGACCGCCGCAAGAACAGAAGAGACCCCCGGAAGACCCCCGAAGGCGGATCGAGACCCCCAGACGACGGCGGCGACGACGAAGAAGGTAGCCGGACTCCCCTCGCTCGGTAAAAGAGCTTGGTAAATGGCGGGGGAGTCCGGCGAGAAGACCCCCAAGACGGAAGAAGACCCCCGGAGCAGTGCAATAAACTATTTTTTCAAAAGTGTGGGTGTTTTTTTTTTACTTTACATTTTACACCTTAGGTGAATGGGTAGGGGTACATCGTACCCCATACTCATTCACATAGGGTGGGGGGCCGGTATCTGGGGGGCCCCCTTATTAAAGGGGGCTCCCAGATTCCGATAAGCCCCCCGCCCGCAGACCCCGACAACCAACGGCCAGGGTTGTCGGGAAGAGGCCCTTGTCCTCATCAACATGGGGACAAGGTGCTTTGGGGTGGGGGGGGCCGCACGGCCCCCCTTTCCCCAGGGCACCCCCCATGTTGAGGGCACGCGGCCTGGTACGGCTCAGGAGGGGGGGGGTGCTCGTTCGTCCCCACCCCTTTCCTGGCCTGCCAGGCTGCGTGCTCGGATGAGGGTCTGACATGGATTTGGGGGGAACCCCCACGCCGTTTTTTTTCGGCGTGGGGATTCCCTTTAAATCCATGGCAGCTTGCGGAGCTAGCGCGGCGGCATTTACTGCCTACGCTAGCTACGTAACCTGAAGTTACGTTCGAAATGAACGGACTGCTCCGTGTGTGGGCAAGTCCGTTCATTTTCAAAAGTCCCGCGGACTTTTGGCCGGCGGATTATCCGCTGGAGAAGTCCGTGCGTGTGTGGGCAAGTCCACACCCTCGGAAAGTCCAGCGGACCTAGCCGGAAAGTCCAGCGGATTGTCCGCTGGACTTAGGTCCGCCGGGAAAAGTCCGTACGTGTGTACGAGGCATAAGACTGATTCTGGGTCAGCTTCAGTAGGTTTCGGGACATAGAGGGTTGGACGATTTTAATCTTCATTCCCATCTTCAAACCTGACATAGCAAATGTTAATATCATTTCCTGGACTGAGTCCGTGCCCCCCCCCCCCCCCCCCCCCCCCCCCCCCAGGATATTATCATCTGGCTTAGAAGACATTGTGAAATGGTTTCTGATTTGACAAAAACTAAAGACAGTGATGGGATTTGGACTGGTGGTTGGAGGGTTCTGTTTAAGTTGAGGCAAACTAAAAATATTATCCATCACCTGCCAAATTCCTTTTTTATTGGACAGGAGAGAGGAGTTTGTGTCAGGGCTGGGCTCAGCCCTTACTTCTCTGAGCTGGCAGCTCAGCTATTGGCTAATTGCCACCTCCTATCTCTCCACAGTTACTCAGCTGTTGATGATCCTGCTCGTCAGTCCTGCCTACTTAAGCCATCCAGTCCAGAGGAGCTCTGCCTTCGCCTTAGTCACATCACAGAAACTGTGATCCTGTTCAAGACTTGCTTTGCTGACATCCCTTCTGGCTCCAGATCCTGCTTGCTGTTCCACTACATTGATCCCTGACTTCTGGCTTGACTGACTATCCGTTCCAGTTACTAAACTTTGGATATGTTTTGACTACGTTTGTTCTTTTTACTTTTATTATTAAACAAGTGTGATTTAACCTTACTTCTGTCTCGGCCTGATTTCATGGTTTCTGACAGTTTGCTTCTATGCAGGTCAGTCCAGGTTGTGTTTAGGGATGAGCCGATGTTCGAGTCGAACATCGGGTGTTCGCCGAACAGCAAACATTATGGGGTGTTCGCGGCAAATTTGAGAGCCGCAGAACGCCCCATAATGCACTGCAAAATTTTATTTTTCAAATTTTCACTGGCAAGTTGTACACTTGCAGGGCACTTGAAGCACAAGTAATAGATAAAGCGGTTCTGCACTGGTTTTTTTTTTTTTGGGCTATATGCCAAGGCCATATAGCTCAATTGGGGGACTTACCTGTTCCATCTTCCATCTCGATCGCCGCCGGTTTTCCTCCGATAAAATTCTTTATCTTCTTCTTGTCTGCTGGGGGCCATCTTGCCTGTGGGCATGTGAAACCCCACAGGCACTTTAGATGGCCCAGCATGCACCGCCGTTACTGCGCCGAGCTCGCGCGTGCGCAGTAACGGCAAAGTGCAGCTCACGTTCTCCGAAATCTCGCGAGATGTCGGCACATCTGCCGACATCTCGCGAGATTTCGGAAAATGTGTCCGAAATCTCGCGAGATTTCGGAAGATGTGGCCAAAATCTCGCGAGATTTCGGAAGATGCCCGCACTGACTCCTGGGATCAATGACACCAGATCCCAGGAGACAGTGCGGCGTGACGAGGATCCCCGCACAGACTCCGCCCACCCCCAAAGAGACAGAAGACAGGAAGTCATCGATTACAAGGTAAGTAAAAAACACATTTCATTTAGTACTCTTTGCCTGATTTGGAAGGCAAAGAGATTTACTAAATGAAATGTGTGCCGAACCGCTTTAACACTTTAACGATTTGTAGCAAATTTGCGTGGCAAGTCTCTAGCAAGAGCAAAGTTGCAGTGGTGAGTCTACAGCCAGAGCCCTGCAAGTCTACAGCAGGAAAATTCCGCCACAGTGCCCCCTGTGGTGGGATGACTATTGTACAACATAACTGAACCAGAACTTGCAGAATCTTTGCAAGGAAAGTTGATCTGGAGTCATGCAATGCGGACTTGCAATTGTGCAACAAACTTGTGAAGCCTGGCAAGTCTAGCAAAAGCTTAGCAAGTCATTTTCAAACTTGCAGCACAATTGCTTGCTATCTGGGTTTTCCCCTTTTTATTTTTATAAATACACTCCCAAGTGTAACACAGTTTATTTTTTAAGAAATAGATACGCTCAGAAACAGATGGTGCTGTGATGTATTGTCAAGGCTTTCCAAGCTTTGTTTTGGCAAGAATCCATCCAGTATTCACCAATGAGCGCTTAGGCTTAGTACTTGTTCAAAAGGCCAATGAAACTGAATGTAAGGAGATAAGAGGATGTATAAAAGTCTACCAATCCTACCAATCCCTGGGATATTAGGCATTTCTAAAGTTTGCGGACCATGGATCTCCACCATCAAGAAACTCCAAGAAGATATTTTATCTTTCTACTTTTCATGGGAATGATTGCTGCTGGTAAACAAAATATGTTTCTAACTTCATATATGACCTTTTAAGTTTCAAAGGGGTAAATATTGTATTTAGACATACAGTATTTTGCTAATGTGTGTAGGCCAATTTCACATTCTTATATCTGATATAATAGAGGTCTGAAGGTAAAAGCAGTGAATGGTTAATTCAGATTTTTTTCAGCCAATCATCATTTCCAATAGGTCAAGACTGGCGCTGTCTGGTTTCCCTGCTTCGCTGAATTTAAAGTAGACCTAGCATCAGATATCTATATTTTTTTAAATTTCAGCCCCAGGAGGATTTACCCCCTTCCTGCCCGGGCCATTTTTTGCGATACTGCCCTGTGTCGCTTTAACTGACAATTGCGCGGTCATGCGACGTTGTACCCAAACAAAATTGACGTCTTTTTTCCCCCACATATAGAGCTTTCTTTTGGTGGTATTTGTTTTCATTTTTTTGAGCTATAAACAAAAAAAAAAGAGCAACAATTTTGAAAAAAACACAATATTTTTTACTTTTTGCTATAATAAATATGCCAATTTAAAAAAAAACAGACACATGTTTTCCTCAGTTTAGGCCGATATGTAGTTCAACCACATCTTCCACCTTTAATTGAAACTGGGATCTGCTTGCTAATTCTGTGTATGTGCTTTTGGTGATCTATATTGCCTTAAAATTCTTTACCTCTGTCCATATCACTGTGATGTTTATTTTGCTTTCTTATTGTCTATACCTAAATTATGAGCTGTCCTATCTTTATGACCATGACCCTTCTGCTCCCTTGCTGTGTCTTGTAGTTAGCCTTTGGTGTGGGTTGCAAAAATATGAATCCGCCGGACAATCCGACCGTGTGTGGGGCTCCGGCTGACTTTTTGTTCCCAAAAGTCCGTGGGACTTAGTTTGAAGTTTTGACTTAAAACTGTCCGCCGGACTCGGGAGTGCGGCGGACAATCCTGCCGTCTGTGTGCTAGTCCACGGGACTTTTGAAATGAACGGACTTGCCGACACACGTCGTAAAGTCCGTTCATTTTGAATGTGACTCCAGGTAGACGGGACTAGCGAAGGAAGTCAATGCCGCTGCCTCCATCGGCGATATTGACACCTCGCTAGCCCCGTCACCTGGTATGGATTTAAAGGGGAATCCCTACACCGAAAAAACGGTGTGGGGGTCCCCCCCAAATCCATATCAGACCCTTATCCGAGCACGCAGCCCGGCCGGTCAGGAAAGGGGTGGGGACAAGCGAGCGCCCCCCCTCCTGAGCCGTACCAGGCCGCGTGCCCTCAACATGGGGGTGCCCTGGGGAAAGGGGGCCCTGCGGCCCCCCCCACCCCAAAGCACCTTGTCCCCATGTTGATGAGGACAAGGGCCTCTTCCCGACAACCCTGGCCGTTGGTTGTCGGGATCTGTGGGCGAGGGGCTTATCGGAATCCGGGAGCCCACTTTAATAAGGGGGCCACCAGATACTGGCCCCCCACCCTATGTGAATGAGTATGGGGTACGATGTACCCCTACCAGTTCACCTAAGGGAAAAAAGTGTAAATAAAAAAAACAACACAATTTTTTAAAATACTTTATTGCACAGCTCCGGGGGTCTTCTTCCGTCTTGGGGGGGTCTTCTCGTCGGACTCCTCCGCTATCTTCTGCTAGCTCTTTTACTTGCGGAGGAGCCCGGCTTTCTCCTTCGTCGCCGCCGTCGTCTGGGGGTCTTGTTCTGACTTCTAATGGCTCAGACGCTGCCAGTTATATAGGGACAAGGGGCGGGTCACAGGCTCATGCCACATGGTGACCCCACCCCCTTATGATGTCACAGTCCCGGAGGATCATATGGGGGCGCCCCTTGTCCCTATATAACTGGCAGCGCAACACGTCTGAGCCATTAGAAGAGGAGACAGCGACGAGTCAACATCGGAAGAAGAAAGAAGAAGAAGAAGCAGAAGAAGAAGAAGCAGAAGCAGAAGGCGACAGCGACAGAAGCCCGGGCCACCGCTAGTAAAAGAGCTGGAAGAAGAAAGCGGAGGCCTGGCAAGAAGAACAGAAGAGCGGGACAAGACCTCCGAAGTAGGAACAAGACCCCCAGATGACGGCGGCGACGAAGGAGAAAGTCGTGCTCCTCCGCTAGTAAAAGAGCTAGCAGAAGATATCGGAGGAGTCCGGCAAGAAGACCCCCCAAGACGGAAGAAAGACCCCCGGAGCTGTGCAATAAAGTATTTTAAAAAATTGTGTTGTTTTTTTTATTTACACTTTTTTCCCCCATACTCATTCACATAGGGTGGGGGGCCGGTATCTGGGGGCCCCCTTATTAAAGGGGGCTCCCGGATTCCGATAAGCCCCCCGCCCGCAGACCCCGACAACCAACGGCCAGGGTTGTCGGGAAGAGGCCCTTGTCCTCATCAACATGGGGACAAGGTGCTTTGGGGTGGGGGGGCTGCAGGGCCCCCCTTTCCCCAGGGCACCCCCATGTTGAGGGCACGCGGCCTGTTACGGCTCAGGAGGGCGCTCGCTCGTCCCCACCCCTTTCCTGACCAGCCGGGGTGCATGCTCGGATAAGGGTCTGATATGGATTTGGGGGGGACCCCCACGCCATTTTTTCGGCGTAAGGATTCCCGTTTAAATCCATATCAGGTGACGGGGCTAGCGAGGTGTCAATGACGCCGATCGAGGCGGCGGCATTGACTTTCTTCGCTAGTCCCGTCTACCTGGAGTCACGTTCTAAATGAATGGACTTTTCTCCGTGTGTAGGGCAAGTGCGTTCATTTCAAAAGTCCCACGGACTTCTGCCAAAACTACGGCAGATTGTCCGCCGGAAAAGTCCGGGCGTGTGTGGGCAAGTCCACACGTTCAGAAAAGTCCGGCGGACCTCTGCTGGAAAGTCCGGCGGACTAGGTCCGCCCGAAAAGTCTGTGGCTTTAGGCTCAGCAACGGCAAAACTGCGCGCCCCCCCCCCCCCCCAAATCCATATCAGACCCTTATCCAAGCACGCAGCCTGGCCGGTCAGGAAAGGGGTGGGGATGAGCGAGCGCCCCCCCCCCCCCCCCCCCCCCTCCAGAGGCTCTCTGCTCTTTTTCACACACACAAACAGGAAGTCACAAACAGGAAGCCCTGGCCCCAACAGCCAATCGCTTCCTCCACAGGATATGACCTCTCAGGATATGAATGTCAACACAGGAAATCCTTTCAAACAAGATGAATTTATACAACAACCAATGAATAATGACTAGGGGAGTCTTATGGGCCTGTCTAGGCATGGGCAGCGTGCATGATTTCCCGCCCCCTGTCTCTGTAAGCTATCCTCAGCCAGACAATGGAAGCCACATGGCTGGGTTAAATCATGGACACCTAACCGACCATAATGCACCCAAAGTCTCCCATTTTTACTGTTTTTCGTGAGTCCTTATTCTGCATTGTTCAGAGAACAACGCATACCCCGACTATACTACTGTCTCTGTGGATGGGAGATTATCTGAAGGTATAAGCCATAGCACCCCAAATAAGTTGATCAGGCATACAGGGGTGACACGAGCGCACATCCGCTAAACCTATAATGTCTTTGCACATCCCCTCCAGATGATAATTCTGTACATCGCACAGGAGCCCTTTGCTTGCGGAAATATCCCCACTCCGCAAACACTTCTCTACATCCGCAAGGAGCATTCCACTACCTAACGGATCTCAACCAGCGTCAGTCTGCCCCAGTCAGCTCTCTCTTTAGAGCGGGCTGCGGGAGTACTAACACTGGAAGACACTATGACTATAAAATACATCTTCATAAATTTTCCACAACACAAACTCAGTATAAATTAAGGCCTTCTCTAGGGGATGAACAGCCAGGGGTTTGCACAGGCAGGGATTGCATTGGCAACTATGATCTTGGATAAAGTATTCATATTCGATTAAGTATTACACTTCAGCTCAGCACTTCAGCGAATATCCACAAGAGACTTCGGCAGAACACTAAACAGACTACAGGTGACCTGATTCTCCATCAAACTTTTTCATCTCTCATCCAGGCTCCCTCTCAATCTCACCACTCTGTATCATGCACTCTTGATCATATATCATATACACTTATCATGTACTCTTCCTTCTCACAGTTGCATCCTCTCTCCTTAAATTCTCTCTCCTTCACCCACTTTCTCCACCTCAAAGCTTATATATATCACCCTCATCCCAAAGCACCCTCCCCATGTTGAGGGCATATGGTCTGGTTCGGGGGGGGGGGGGGGCGCTCGCTCGTCCCCTCCCTTTTTCTGACCTGCCAAGCTGCTTCCTCGGATAAGGGTCTGGTATGGATTTTGGGGGGGGGACCCCTATGCCATTTTTTTTAATATTGGCGTAGAGTTCCCCTTAATATCCATACCAGACTCAAAGGACCTGGTATGGACCTACACTGTTTTTTTCTTTGATATTTACTCTATATTGCTGGGAACCAGCAATTCATTACAGCCACAAGCAATTTTAAATGACATTTTTTCCTTTAGAAATGTCATTTTGCTGCGGTACTGTAATAAACACAGGAAAGGTGCACTACTTTACAGGCATACTATAGACACCCCCCCAGGCACGATATATATATATATTTTTTTAATTCTCTTTATTGAATTTTAATAGATTTACAAAAACAGATCCTGACCTCCCTGGGGCCCTAAGCAAAATTCTGCTAAGTGGCCCTCTACTTGACCCGTGATGCCGTGAGCTATGTAAACCATTTGCCATTGCCACATAGTCACACCTGACACTTCAGTGCTCCCAAAACAATCCTCCCTCCTTTAAACAAAACAGTCAAAGAATAAGTACAACAATATAGAACAGAATGAGGTCCTCAGAGAGCCCCCCTTACATCAGGGTCCTCAGAGAGCCCCCCTTACATCAGGGTCCTCAGAGAGCCACCCTTACACCAAGGTCCCCAGAGAGCCCCCCTTACACAAGGGTCACCAGAGAGTACCCCCCTTACATCAGGGTCCCAGAGAGCCCCCCTACATCAGGGTCCCCAGAGAGCCTCCCCCTACATTAGGGTCCCCAGAGAGCCTCCCCCTACATTAGGGTCCCCAGAGAGCCTCCCCTTACATCAGGGTCCCCAGAGAGTCTCCCCTACATTAGGGTCCCCAGAGAGCCCCCCCCTTACATCAGGGTCCCCAGAGAGCCTCCCCCTACATTAGGGTCCCCAGAGAGCCCCCCCTTACATCAGGGTCCCTAGAGAGCCCCCCTACATTAGGGTCCCCAGAGAGCCTCCCCCTACATTAGGGTCCCCAGAGAGCCTCCCCTACATTAGGGTCCCCAGAGAGCCCCCCTTACATCAGGGTCCCCAGAGAGCCCCCCCCCTTACATCAGGGTCCCCAGAGAGCCTCCCCTACATTAGGGTCCCCAGAGAGCCTCCCCCTACATTAGGGTCCCCAGAGAGCCTCCCCCTTACATCAGGGTCCCCAGAGAGCCTCCCCTTACATCAGGGTCCCCAGAGAGCCTCCCCTTACATCAGGATCCCCAGAGAGCCTCCCCTTACATCAGGGTCCCCAGAGAGCCCCCCTTAAATCAGGGCCCTCAGAGAGTCTCCCCCTAAATCAGTGTCCCCAGAGAGCCTCCCCCTACATCAGGTTCCCCAGAGAGCCTCCCCTTACATCAGGTTCCCCAGAGAGCCTCCCCTTACATCAGGGTCCCCAGAAAGCCCCCCTTACATCAGGGTCCCCAGAGAGCCCCCCTTACATCAGTGTCCCCAGAGAGCCCCCCCTTACATCAGTGGCCTCAGAGAGCCCCTTCTTACATCAGGGTCCCCAGTGAGCCTCCCTACTTACATCAGGGTCCCCAGAGGGTATCCCCTACATCAGGGTCCCCAGAGAGCCTCCCCTTACATCAGGGTCCTCAGAGAGCCCCCACTTACACCAGGGTCCCCAGAGAGCCCCCCTCTGACATTAGTGTCCCCAGGGGGCCCCCTTCTTACATCAGTGTCCCCAGGGGCCCCCCTCTTACTTCAGTGTCCCCAGAGGGCCCCGGCCTTACATCAGTGTCCCCAGAGGGCCCCGTCCTTACATCAGTGTCCCCAGAGGGCCCCGTCCTTACATCAGTGTCCCCAGAGGGCCCCGTCCTTACATTAGTGTCCCCAGAGAGCCCCCCTCTTACATTAGTGTCCCCAGAGGCCCCCTTCCTTACATTAGTGTCCCCAGAACGCCCCCCCTCTTACATTTGGGCCCCCAAACAGCTGACTCCCCCCCCCCCCTTGCAGAGGTTCCCCTGTACCTGGCTGGTGGAGGTGGGAGGCGGCGATCGGCAGCTATATGGTGTCCACAGGCAGGGGGATCTCCCTGGGGCTAGTAGTTCTATCTCCGAATGTATACAGCGGAGAGGGGAGGGGCCTCTGACCCGGGCATCAGCAACAGTGTTCAAGCAGAGTGAAAGTGAAACTGATACCTGCCTGGGTCAGAGGCCCCTCCCTTCTCCTCTCCACTGTATACACTGAGAGTACTACAAACCCCAGGGAGATCCCGCCGCCCACTCAGGCACCATAGAGCTGCCGATCGCCGCCTTCCACCTCCTCCCACCTCTCCTCACTGCACTCTAAACGGCCAGCCAGAGGTGCAGGGGGGGATGCTGGGTCTTGGGGGGCCCCCCCCGGCGGGGCCCCAGCGGCGGGGGGGCCCTATGCAGGGGCCCTAAGCAGCTTGCATAGTGTGCCTATAGGGCCGAGCGGCATTAGTAGAGGCAAAGTCAAGCCATAGTTTCCACACTTTGTCAAATTTAGCATGTTTGCCGGCAATAGCGCTGCTTTCCATTTGCATTAGCGCCCAGTTTCTGAGAGTTGAAGTCTTAATTGGCCTTAGTTGGGCGCTATTTTTTGGGACTGCAGGATCATTTATCGGAGCTATAGTAAATGACCCCCAATATGGCTAAATACCAAATACATGGAACAAGTCAAGGTATGGCCACTTCGTAAGTGTTGCATTGTTTCTGTTTTGAAACTGATAAATCCTAAAATCCTTCCCTAAAACCAAAAATTGATTGGCTATGTCTGATGACTGATTAGTGGTTGGCTCTTCCTACGGGAGAACCAGTTAGCAGCAGATCTGGAAATATAGAGGGGACATACTCAGGGCCGCTGATAGGCCAGTACAGCTGGCCCAGTTGTACCGGGCCCAGCCAGCAGGGGGGCCCGGGCAAGCTTAGCAGATAAATTATTAATGTAAAAAATAAAAAAAATCCTCCAGCCATGGCCGTTCAGGGTCCGTCCCCACCACCCCCTGGTTATTTTTTATGTTTTTTTTTTTTTTTTTTGCAGATAGCTATCTGCAGACTAGGTGGCGGCAGGGGAAGGACTATTTAATCTATTTCGGGCGTGGAAGAATGCCTCTCCCGCACCCGCTCCTCATGCTGGCTGTGGCTCAAGTCCCAGCCAGTGCGTCCTCTATCGCGCCGTCCCCCTGGCGCCGCGGAGTGATTCCTCCCCCTCCTCCTGAGAGAAGTGTCAGTGAGGCGACTCAGGCGAGCGGCGGTGGCAGAAGGAAAAAAAAAAGGAGCTGCAGTCAGAATGGAATAGTTTGTGGACACTCCAGTCCAGGCAGCAGCAGGGAAGAAGTGCCTTGTGGGGCCCAACTAAAAATTACACAGGTGTGTGCTTCCTTTGGGGGGGGGGGGGGGTTTGGGGGGATTCAAGATCTACTACTGATGCAGCAGCATATATACATTATGGTATTGGCGACATGGGTGGCACTGTCTGCAGCAGAATATGTCATTGGTGGCACTGGCACTGTCTGCAGGTAGCACATGCGTTATGTACCATAACGCATGCCTGCAGACAGTGCCACCTATGCCGCCAATGCCATATTCTGCTGCAGACAGTGCCACCCATGATGCTAATGTCATAACGCATGTGCTGCCTGCAGAGACAGTGCCACAATGCTGCCAATGGCATTATGCCATTGGCGGCATTGTCTGCAGCACAATATGGCATTGGCGCCATGGGTGGCGTTGTCAGCAAGTAACACATGCATTATGCCATTAGTGTCATGGCTGGCACTGTTTGCAGCACATAACGGCATTGGCGGTACTGTCTGCAGCAGAATATGGCATTGGCGGCACGGGTGGCACTGTCTGCCAGTAGCACATGCATTATGGCCCATAACGCATGTGCTGCCTACAGAGACAGTGCCACCCATGCCGCCAATATTGTAATGTGCTGCAGACAGTGCCGCTAATGCCATAATGTGCTGCAGACAGTGCCACCCGTGCCGCCAATGCTGTAATGTGCTGCAGACAGTGCCGCCCATGCTTATCACTTGTAGACAAACCTGCAATTTTGTTTCAAGGCGGGGTCTGGGGAGGGGTCAGGGGCGGGGCTGAAGGAGGGACCAGGGGCAGGGCGAGGGGTGGAGCTGAAGGGGGCCCCGTCAGGTAGGCTGTACGGGGCCCCATGATTTCTATCAGCGGCCCTGGACATACTGGAAACAGAAGGAATTAGAAGCTGGGTTGGAAACAACACATTAAAGTTGATCTGCAGTAGATTCAGATGTTACCATAATGATGTATTAACATCTTTTGCCAAAATGGATAAGTAAAGAATAATAGAAGAGCTAAAACTGCCTGGAGTTTGCATGTTCTTGCTGTGCCTAAGTGGGTTTCCTCTGGGTACTCTTGTTTCTTCCCACACTCCAAAGGCATGCGGTAGGTTACATAGTTATATAGTTAGTCAGGTTGAAAAAAGACAAGTCCATCCAGTTCAACCATAAAAAAAAAATAATAATAAAATAAAAAATATCGTATAATCCAATATACCCAATTCTATACCCACAGTTGATCCAGAGGAATGCAAAAAACCCCAGCAGAGCATGATCCAATTTGCTACAGCAGGGGAAAAAATTCCTTCCTGATTCCCCGAGAGGCCATTGGATTTTCCCTGGATCAACTTTACCTATAAATGTTAGTACCCTGTTATTGGCTCCTGTATAAATTGGCCCCAGTATGTGTATGTATGAATGTGTGTTAGTGACCTTAGATTGTAAGCTCCTTGAGGGCAGGGACTGATGTGAATGTACAATATATATGTAAATTGACGGCGATATATAAATACCTGAAATAAATAAATAAACTTTTATCTTTCATGCAAATAATGCTGCTTTAAACCCCCTGGAGAGTTGGCCACATGACCAAAAGCCAAGGAATATGGTCACATGATTCCTACTAAAGAAGAAAATCAGCAAATCTAAATTTTGATCCAAATGGCTGGGCTTTAAGTCATGTGATCAGCAATGGGAAGAACTTGAAGCTGCATCTTGTCTTATCCTTTTTTTTCTTTTAATTCAATGTATATCTTTATTTATTCATTTTGTCAAGGCAGTTAAAGAGGAAGTAAACCCTAATGGGTTTACTTCCTCTTTGCTTCCCTGCAAAGGTAAAGCATAATGGACTACTATGCATCGCATAGTAGTCCATTATGTGTCACTTACCTGACACAGAAGCCAGCGAAGTCACCGCTGTCCCCTTGTGTACGGCGCCTCCATCTTCTTGGTGGGTCAACCGACTCCGTCGCTGTCATTTGACGGCGCCGCGATGATGTCACTCCCGCGCATGCGCACGGGAGCCGCCACTTGCGGCATATCGCCGTTGAGAGCGGCCTTCTCAGTGTGCCTGTGCGCCGCTGTCTAAGGCGCATGCACCGTAGACAGCAGTGCCTGTATTTTGGCAAATATTAGGCTTACCTTTAGGTCAAAGAAATATCTCCTAAACCTACACGGTTTAGGAGATATTTCTTTGACCTAAAGGTAAGCCTAATCTAGGCTTACCTGTAGGTCCAAGTGGTTTGTAAGGGTTTACAACCACTTTAATATATCTTCAAGGTAACATTTGAGTACAGGTCCACTTTGAAGGAAGCTGGCATCCCATTTTTTGACTGATCGATATATCTAAATTATTTGTTGGTTCACCATGTTATGTTTCCATACTGTGTTGACCTAAGTCAGATTTCAGTCGAGCTCAGACTTGTGTATTTATTATGATAATCTATTGTTTCTCTCATCGGTAACACTTTTTGGAAAACTTTTTATAATTTCACAGGAGGGGCTCAGACAAGATTTGTGACAGTCTTCATGGAAAATTTGTATGTATCTGAAGTTACAACATTCCAGTTGTATCTTGTCACCTACGATAAGCCAGCCACAGTCACTGTAACAGTGTCCCAGCCAGAATTCAACCAGACCATGCACATCGAGAGGGACAATTATACCCTGGTGACCTTCAACTATACCTATATGATAACAGAAAAGCATGTGACTTATAAGGCTGTTCTGGTCCAATCAGACGCTGCTTTATCTGTATTTGGTTTTAACACAGCCCATGACACTGCTGATGCCATGACCTGCCTACCTGTAGAAGACTTGGGCACAGAATATTACATATCAACCCCTGCATCAAGAACAGCAAAACAATTTGCTGTGGCCAATGGTCTGGAAGATACGGCTCTGGTCAATGTAACCGTCTCAGGATCAATCGTGTATAATGGTGTGGAGTACACTAAAGGACAATCTTTTTCATTTAGTCTCAGATACCAACAATCGATTCAGTTTCAAAGTTCTTCTGACCTGACTGGCACCAGAATCTCATCCACGGTTCCAGTAGCAGTTTTCAGTGGTCAAAGATGTTTCAGCGGGACAATCTCCGGCTGTGATAACTTGGTTGAGCAGTTGTATCCTGTGTCTAAGTGGGGACGTTTTTTTGTTTTGGCGCCTTTAATGAATCACACGCAAGATTCTGTTACCATGGTAACATCAAGTTCTGAAACCCGAGTGTTTGTGGACAGCGCAGTGGAACCCAGGGAGCACTTCATTGAGAATGCTGGAACCCCTATTCAAATTAGTTTGAAGGAAATGTTGACTATTAACGCTTCTAAACCTATTATGGTCACCTATCTCCTTCAAGATCAGAACCCCGGTGCTGTAGTTGCTAATTATGACCCTTTTTTTGTTACCATTCCACCTTCTTCAGTAACAAGAAGTTATTATAAATTTGTAACACAAAAAATATACTTCAACTATCTTTTGATTGTGACTCAGGCAACATCAGCTGATGGGTTTTACCTGGATCACCGACCGCTGAATCTGTATAGTTTTTCCATACAACATTTCAGAGGTTACCGTGCATTGAATGTCTTTTTGGATAAAAGTGAAGGACAACATGACGTTTATCACGACTCAACACCCTTCACGATTTATGTCTACGGTCTTGAAAAATATACTTCATATGGATACTCGATGGGCCAAGAAACTATATATCCAGGTAGACATTTTTTAAGTCAAAGCAGAACTAAAGGTTCATCCCTAGAAATGTTTGCATGCCAGGCTGAGGCATTTGGTGCCATATCAACTGCTGTCTGGGTATAGCTGCAACATAAACTGCCTTCCTCTTTTGAACAGGAAGGTCATTTATGACCAGGGAAATTAAAGTGATGGATTTTAGATTCTTTAATGGAGTTTGATGTAACAAATCTAATGCCCCGTACACACGGTCGGAAATTCCAACGGAAAATGTCCGATCGGACCATGTTGTCGGAAAATCCGCTCGTGTGTGGGCTCCATCTGACTTTTTCCGTCGGAATATCCGACGGAAAAAATTTGAGAGCAGGATCTCCAATTTTCCGACAACAAAATCCGATCAGACTTTTTCCAATCGTGTGTAGAGAATTCCGACGGACAAAGTGCCACACATGCTCAGATCAAATTAGGAGACCAAACCTATTGGCTAATAGCCTCTACGTAGTTCCGTCGTACGCATGTCACCACGTTCAGAATGATCGGATTTTCCGACAACTTTGTCCGACCGTGTCTATGCAACACCAGTGTCGGACAAAATCCGTCGGAAAAAATCCAACGGATTTTGTGGTCGGAATTTCCGACCGTGTGTACGGGGCATAAGACAATTCTCTCTCTAATGCCACGTACACACGATCGGAATTATCGTCGGAAAAAGCTCTGATGGTTTACCCGCTCAAACTGTCTTGCCTACACACGGTCACACCAAATTTGACGGTCAATAACACAGCGACATACAACACGTTCGACGGCACTATAAAAGGGAAGTTTAATGCTTCCGAGCATGCGTCAAATTGTTTCCGAGCATGCATCTGAATTTTGCATATAGGAATTGCGCACACACGATCGGAAAATCTGATAGAAAGGTTTTCCGTCTGAAAAATTTAAATCTAAAAAACATTGAAAATGCCGACAGAAAAAGACCGATGGGCATACACACGGTCGGAAAATCCAATGGAAAGCTCCCATCAGACTGTTTCCATCGGAAATTCCGGCCATGTGAACGCGGCACTACACTAAATGCTCTTAACATTTTTGTTTATTAATTTAATAACAGCAGCTTATTTTTTTTTAGATTGATATACGTTTTATGTACTTTTTTAGTTTTGGTTAGAGTGGGGAAGGGTTAGAGCCAATGTCAGGTTTTAATTGCTTAAAAAATGTGAGTGGACGGCGTCCAGAGTTGGTTTTCCCTAATTACAATAAAGCTCCACCAGTGCCAGGAATCAGTGCACACCAATGCCAGCAATTAGTGGCCACCAGTGCCAGCAATCAGTGCCCACAAGCAGGGGCGTAACTATAAATCACAGGGCCCCATAGCAAAATGTTGTTTGGGCCCCCCCCCCCCCAAAAAAAAAAAAAAAAACTTGAACTGTGCAAAACAGATGACACTCTGACTCCCACTCCCTTCCTACCTCTTGTCCAGACTCCAGAGCCTCCTCATGTGCCGAAAACGATGTCCCTTCACAGGTGCGCTCGAGCGTTCTGCCAGCCATCGGAGTGCTTCCTTACATCTCAGGTGTCACTGTCCCCAGCCAGCGGAGTGCCTCCTTACATATCAGGTCCCCAGCCAGCAGAGTTCCTCCTTACATCTCAGGTCCCCAGCCAGCGGAGTGCCTCCTTACATCTCAGGTCCTCAGCCAGCAGAGTTCCTCCTTACATCTCAGGTCCCCAGCCAGCGTAGTGCCTCCTTAAATCTCAGGTCCCCAGCCAGCGGAGTGCCTCCTTACATCTTAGGTCCCCAGCCAGCGGAGTGCCTCCTTACATCTCAGGTGTCCCCAGCCAGCGGAGTGCCTCCTTACATCTCAGGTGTCCCCAGCCAGCGGAGTGCCTCCTTACATCTCAGGTGTCCCCAGCCAGCGGAGTGCCTCCTTACATCTCAGGTGTCCCCAGCCAGCGGAGTGCCTCCTTACATCTCAGGTGTCCCCAGCCAGCAGAGTTCCTCCTTGCATCTCAGGTCCCCAGCCAGCGTAGTGCCTCCTTAAATCTCAGGTCCCCAGCCAGCGGAGTGCCTCCTTACATCTCAGGTGTCCCCAGCCAGCGGAGTGCCTCCTTACATCTCAGGTGTCCCCAGCCAGCGGAGTGCCTCCTTACATCTCAGGTGTCCCCAGCCAGCGGAGTGCCTCCTTACATCTCAGGTGTCCCCAGCCAGCAGAGTTCCTCCTTGCATCTCAGGTCCCCAGCCAGCGTAGTGCCTCCTTAAATCTCAGGTCCCCAGCCAGTGGAGTGCCTCCTTACATATTAGGTCCCCAGCCAGCGGAGTGCCTCCTTACATCTCAGGTGTCCCCAGCCAGCGGAGTGCCTCCTTACATCTCAGGTGTCCCCAGCCAGCGGAGTGCCTCCTTACATCTCAGGTGTCCCCAGCCAGCGGAGTGCCTCCTTACATCTTAGGTGTCCCCAGCCAGCGGAGTGCCTCCTTACATCTCAGGTCCCCAGCCAGCTGAGTGCTTCCTTACATCTCAGGTGTCCCCAGCCAGCGGAGTGCCTCCTTACATCTCAGGTGTCCCCAGCCAGCGGAGTGCCTCCTTACATCTTAGGTGTCCCCAGCCAGCGGCGTGCCTCCTTACATCTCAGGTCCCCAGCCAGCTGAGTGCTTCCTTACATCTCAGGTGTCCCCAGCCAGCGGAGTGCCTCCTTACATCTCAGGTGTCCCCAGCCAGCGGAGTGCCTCCTTACATCTCAGGTGTCCCCAGCCAGCGGAGTGCCTCCTTACATCTCAGGTGTCCCCAGCCAGCGGAGTGCCTCCTTACATCTCAGGTGTCCCCAGCCAGCGGAGTGCCTCCTTACATCTCAGGTGTCCCCAGCCAGCGGAGTGCCTCCTTACATCTCAGGTGTCCCCAGCCAGCGGAGTGCTTCCTTACATCTCAGGTGTCCCCAGCCAGCGGAGTGCCTCCTTACATCTCAGGTGTCCCCAGCCAGCGGAGTGCCTCCTCACATCTCAGGTGTCCCCAGCCAGCGGAGTGCTTCCTTAGGTGACCCCCTACCCCCCATTGGCCCGATTGGAGCCCTTCTATATCCCAACTGCAGTGTCTCCCAGGGGGGAACAAATTAGAGGCGGAGCCGGCCGGATACAATAGAAATTGAGCTGCCGCACCGCCCACTCCCCACCCCTTGGATGACAGACAGACCAGGGGCGGGGGGTGGGCGGCGCCACAGCTCTATTTCTACTGTAGCTAGGCAGGCTCCCTGTCTAACTCCTGTGGTCTTCGGCAAAATGGCGGCCGGCGGAGACAAAATCTCCGCCGGCCGCGGACCTCTAGCGGCGGCAGCGGCGGCGGCGGCAGGGAAAAAGTCCTATTTATTGTCAACTAGGATGGGGCCCTACTAGGCTGCGGGCCCCATAGCAAATGCGTGGGTCGCTATGGCGGTAGTTCCGCCACTGCCCACAAGTGCTACCAATCAGTGCCCATTAGTGATGCCAGTCAGTGCTGGCTATCAGTGCCACCCATCATTGCTGCCCATCAATTTCCCCCATCAATGCCCATCAGTGCCTATCAGTGATGCCTATCCGTGCCACCTATCAGTGCCCATCAGTGCCACCTCATCAGTGTACATCAGTGGAGGAGAAAAATTACTTATTTACAAAATTTACTAACAAAAACTAAGAAAAACATTAATTTTTTTTCAAAATGTTTGGTCTTTTCTAAGAAATAAAAAACCCAGCAGTGATTAAATACCACCAAAATAAAGCTCTATTTGTGTGAGGAAAATGATAAAAAAAATTCACATAGTGACATAGTCACAGTGTAGCAAGACCGGGCAATTGATTAAAGTGTGACAGCGCTGAAAGATGAAAATTGGCCTGGGCAGGAAGGGGGTAAAAGTCCCCTGTAGGCAAGTGTATGATCTGCAGAACTGTTATTTTCTGTAAAGAGCTATATGGCTACCTGGAGGTGTTCTGTTCACAGAATGTGTACAGAACGCCTCCCAGAAACATCTTTTCCTGCTTATGTAATTGGCTCACTGATTTTCCCAGACGTCTGCACTCAGATACAAGTCAGATTTCAGGCATCACCCGGAAACAAAAAGGTCATTTTTAATGATATACCTTTAATGTTTTTTTCTCAACAAAAGTGGAGTTACTCTTTAACCACTTCAATACCAGGCACTTGGACACCTTCCTGCCCAAGCCAATTTTCAGCTTTCAGCGCTGTCGCAAATTGAATGACAATTGCGCGGTCATGCTACACTGCACCCAAACAAATTTTTTATCAATTTTGTTCCCACAAATAGAGCTTTCTTTTGGTGGTATTTGATCACCTCTGTGATTTTTATTTTTTGCACAACAAATAAAAAAAGACCGAAAAGTTAGAAAAATTTTTTTTTTCTTTGTTTCTGTTAATTTTTTTGTAAATAAGTAAGTTTTCTTCTTCAATAATGGGCACTGATATGGCTGCAATGGGGGGCACTGATGAGGCGGCACTGATGGGCACTGATGAGGTTGCACCAATGAGGTGGCACTGATGAGGTGGCACTCATAGGTGGCACTAATGAGGTGGCACTCATAGGTGGCACTGATGGGCACTCATAGATGGCACTGATGGGCACTCATAGGTGGCACTGCTGGGTACGTATAGGTGGCACTGATAGGTGGCACGGATAGGCACTGATAGGTGGGCACTGATGGGCACTGATAGGTGGCACTGATGGACACTGATGGGTGGCATTGCTGGGCATTACTGATGTCATTTGTTACATAATGGTGCCAGTCAGTGCCCATTTGTGGGCACTGGCACAGATTGGGCATTCATTTGCACATGTGGACGGCCATGGGGTACCTACCTGGCCATCCACATTCCCTGGTGGTCCTGGCGGCCTCCCTGGTGGTCCAGTGTGGGCATCGGCGGGGGGATGCGCTGACAAACAATCAGAGCAGACCCCCCTGTCAGGAGAGCCGCCGATTGGCTCTCCTCTACTCGCGTCTGTCAGATGCGAGTGAGGAAAAGCCGGTCAACGGCTTTTTCTGTTTACATCGTGATCAGCCATGATTGGAGATGGCTGATCACGTGGTAAAGAGCCGTCAGAGACGGAGGCTCTTTACCGAGATCGGTGTAGCGGTGTGTTACACTGACACCACCGATCGCTGCGATGCACGCCCCCACGGGCGTGCGGTGGCTATTATCCTGAAGGACGTCATATGACGCCCAGTCAAGATAACTGAACCACCGCCCGGCCGCCATTTTGCTATAGGCCGGGCGGGAAGTGGTTAAACAATATTTTTCTGATTTTAGAATTAACAATTTTAATTACTTTATTATTTTAAAATTGTTTATTCGTAGTGCACCATGTACTGTACTTTATAACTCTGTTGTTGTTTATTGGTGGTGCTGTATATATGCATATAGGTTTATTGGATTTTTATTCACATACTCACACATGCATAGCAGCACAGTTTATTTATTGTTTTCTTTAAAGCCCCATACACACGCTCGGACAATCCGCGGACCAGGTCAGTCGGACTTTGTCCGACGTACTTTGTCCGATGTTGGCGTTGCGTACACACGGTCGGACAAAGTTGTCGGAATATCCGGTCCGGAAGAACGTCGTGACGTAAGTCGTCGTCCACGAGATTAGAAAAGGGAAGTTCAGCACCACGTCAGGCACCCGTTGGGCTCCTTCTGCTGATCCCGTGTTTATCGAGAGTTAGTGGAAGTTTGGTGACTTCAGATTCGCGCTTCTCAGTTTTCTGACTCAGATCGTTACTGCTCTTCAGTTTGTGCTTGTCGTGCGTATCTGTTTATTAGTGCGTGTAGTCAGTTCGCATTTGTTGGTCATTGCGGCCTATATCTTGATATAGGACGCTTTGATTTGCACTGCTTATTGTCTGCTCGTTGCTGGTATTCACTTCGTTCTTTCAGGCCTTGCTGTTTATCGGTGCTTTCTGTTTGTCCGTTCTGACCAGCCGACCTTTTGTGACCTTCTGAGCGATGTTTCCCGTGCGTACTCGTCGCCGAGTTCGTGCTGTACGCGGAATTGGTGTCGGGCTTTTAGCTTTGAGCCAAGACCCGTCCATGAACAGAGTGACGAGGAGTATGTGGACCAAGAATTGGTTGCTTCAGCGTGACCAGTTCTCGCACATGCCTTTGCTTCGTGAGATCCGGGAGAATAATCCTGATGATTTCAGGAACTTTCTCAGGATGACGGACCCCGATTTTCACCGTCTTTTGGCTTTGCTGACCCCCTTTATCAGCCGGCAGGATACCTGCATGAGACAAGCCATTACTCCGGAGCAGAGGCTTGTTGCCACGTTGAGGTACTTGGCGACAGGGAGAAGTCTTCAGGATTTGAAGTTCTCTTCAGGTATCTCTCCCCAGGCCCTGGGAATCATTATTCCAGAGACCTGTTCTGCCATCATTCAGGTCCTGCAGGAGGACTATATTAAGGTAACATTTCTACTTTACTATTCCCTTCTATGTATGCTCTGTTTGCGAATGACTTGTATTTTTGACCTCCTTCCCTAATTACCATGATTGCAATATGCTCTAATATGCTGTGCCCCTTTTCTCCTTCATGCATTTTTCCCTTCACTTACCTCACCAGCATGCTCTTCTGCCCCAATAGACACCTATGGCCTAGTCACTTAAGCAATGTCTTTTGTCTGCTGCATAGTATTGTTTGCCCCCAAACACCCCCTAAAATATGCACAAATGTTTGCTGTGTGGTTTACTTCATGTAGAGCCCCCTTTTTTTGTTCTTTTGGTGGGGGGGGGGGCAAACTCATTAGGAACCCCCTCCCCCAACTGCTCTGTCAGATGGTACCAATCCTTTATCTGCTGGCTTTCCCAAGGTCCATACACACTATATACCTACCTCTTTATAGTGCGCATCTTTAGGGATGAATTCAGCAAAGCATGTAGTGCAAGGGACTGCCTCCATACATTCCATTTCCTATTTTTTTGTCTTCTTTCCCTCCTATTAGCTTGCTTGGTAATTTAATAATGTCACACTGTGCCTGCCTTTTTTGGGGGGGGGGGGGGGGGGGGGGTTGAAATGTTATTTGATCTTTCCTGTGGCCTGCCAATAGTGTTAAGTACAGAGGGTCTGGCCAAACTAGCCCACATTATTGAGCCATTTGCCAATCAATGAAGTGCAGAGGGTTAGCTGTCCACCACCCCCCCCCCCCCAAAAACCCAAGTTATTGCCAATGGCCCATCAGAAGTGGGGGGATTGATGGGGGGGTGAGTAATCTGTGAAGGGGAGCCTCTACTTTTCTGTGCAAATACTTTCCAGCCTCCAATTTTAGACAATGCTCTTGTTCCAAGATGTTGATTGTCTAATCTGCTTGCAATGTTTAGGTGCAAAGTGACTAATTTTTTTTTCTTGTTTCACTCCACAGTTCCCTTCCACGCCACAGGAATGGCAGACTGTGGCCTCCCACTTTGCCAGCCGTTGGGACTTTCCTAACTGCGGAGGGGCAATTGATGGGAAACACGTCCGCATCGTCCCACCGCCCAACTCGGGGTCCTACTATTATAATTATAAAGGGTTTAATAGTGTAGTGATGTTGGCGGTGGTGTCGGCAACATACGAGTTTATGTATGTGGACGTGGGGATGAACGGCCGGATATCGGATGGTGGGGCCATTACGCACACGGAGTTCTACTGGCGTCTCCAAAGTGGCAGTCTGTGCTTGCCACCTCCAGAGGAGAATGCCGAAGGACTCCCCTTCGTCTTTGTCGCAGATGAAGCGTTTGCGTTGACTCCCCATGTGATGAGGCCGTTCCCGATGAGGACCCTCACCCCGGACCAGAGGGTCTTCAACTACAGGCTGTCCAGAGCCAGAAGAGTTGTGGAGAACGCTTTTGGCATCCTGGCCAGCCGCTTCCGCCTGTTCCTGACGGCATTTAACTTGGCGGAATACAAACTGAACCACATAGTTCTTGCCTGTTGCATATTGCACAACTTCCTCAAAAGACATAACAGGAACTATGTGGTGCCCGTTGGCCCAGATGTGGAGGGCCCTCCAAATGCCGAACTCACAGCCCTTCGAGTGGCACGTCCAGGCTTGCCCCCTCTAAATGCCCGTGTGGTCCGGGACCAATATATGCAGTACTTTGTGGGTAGGGGGGCCATTGCTCTGCCTGACGATGTGTGAGAGGCATTTTTTAATAAATCTGATATTTTAACCAACCTATGATTTCATGTCATTTCAGTCTTCTTTTTAGCTTATTTTACTTTGACATTTTTTCCCTTTGCCTTCGACAGTGGGAATGCACTTTCTGGGCAAAAGGAGGTAACAGTCTCTTCTTCCCAAAAAGATTATTCTCATGTTGTGTGTTTGCTACCTAATCTTTGGTCTAGAGAAGGTTTGTACTGCATAACTGACACCCAAAATACTCCTTTTCATCACCAGGTCTGACATGTGTGTATTCTCCAAAATGCTGTGCTCCGTGTTTTCGTACAAAGCACTGTGGGTGTCATTTACATAAGTCAAATCCGCTATGCTCTACAAGTGCATTGAAAAAGTTCCCCGGGAAAGAAAATTGGAGTGCAAAGTGGATTTGCCTTTAGTAAATAACACCCATTGCCCCCCCATATCCTTTTCATTTTACATACATAATGCATTGTGTTTTTTAAATAAGGAAGCCACACATTTAGAAAAATAAAAGTTTACTAGGAAAACATTCCCAAGTGCGTTTACAATCTTCACGCCAAAACTGACAACATCTTGGTTATTTACAACATTGTTTACAAACATTCCGCAATTGGTAAAACCAGGCATGGAGCAAAACAGAACCTAGGAACTTGGAAAGTTCAACTTTGTAAAGTGAAGACAAGATCAGACATGACTATATGTTCAAAGTGTGTTTGATCTTGCCTTCATCACATGGGGGGGTCACCCCCGAAAAGTGGAAATTTGGAACATGCACACAATTTGGGTCTGAAAATGGTCATTAGATGGGAAAACACATGCCTAGAAGCTTCAAAAGTGCCATTTTCCATCATGGGGATGAATGGACGTTTTTTGGGGGTGCAACCCCTTCACCACAACCACTTTCGTAGTTCGTAAAGTGTTTGCACCCCCAAAAAAACGTTGCCATTCATCCACCATGGTGGGAGCTAGCACATGTGGACACAATGTGTGCATGTTCCAAATTTCAGACAGTTTTTAAGTTGCAAATGTGTTCAGAAGCAGGCACAAATGTGTGTTAATTACTTGGTGCGTTTTCATATTTTTCCTAAAACATCAATGATGTTCTTCAATTTTTGTTGAACATCATTGATGTTTTGCTTTATGTAATCTAGATCTCGATTGCAGACCATTATCTCTCCGATGAGTACGTGGGCACTCTCTGTGGTAAAGTGCGATTTTTCTTCCACAACATCCACGTCACCTAAAAACCACAAACAAACAAAAATGGGGTGTTGGAAATGAGGCAGCCATACATGGATTAGCTTACCAGTAGCTGTGTTCTCCCACACTCACCTGTTGTGGTGACAATTTCTCCAAGTTCGATGATCTCTCCTTCCTCCTCCTCCTCCTCTGCTTCTGCTCTTTCCCCTTTTTTGGGAGGTGTTGGTTTGGGGGTTTCTCAGACGGCCCAAGTTTTCGCTCCCCTATGAGAATGTCCAAAAGGAAGATTTAGCAACACAAACTATTGAGGGCAGAAATAGGAAATGACAAACATTGCTTGAAAGTGACGGACACTATTTTAGTTTGGCCAGTTACAAATGTCAACTACATGAATGTAGTCACTTTGTAAAGGTGCTAAACTGACTAGCTTTTTGGTAGAAGTTTGTGTGATGGAGACCCCCCTCTAGTATCCACTGGAGCACATGTGTGGAAAAGGCTAATAAAAAGGGGGTTTGGGTGTCCCAGCACTAGTGCTCTCGAGTCCAGATGGGTAAACAGCTACTGGGTGACCTCTCCTTTACATTGAATAAATTGGCTTTACATTCTGGATGACATTTCTAGGGAGAACAAACTTCCTTTCCCCCAAAAAAAACACCAAACATCGTATTATAAGTGGCCGCACGATCGAGGTTGCGTACGATCGAATGGACACACACACGACCATGACAGTGGCAGAAAGATCGAGGCTGAGTACGATCGAATGCACAGACGAACATGAAAGTGGCCATTTTGGAATGTACAACTTTGTAAAAATCAAACCACATGGAGCAGTATGCAAGCAAGAAATCAAACACAAAACACAACTACTTACTTTTTTGAAGAATTCTCTTGATCTTTCTGTACTGATCGGCCTCCCTCAGTTTCAGGTCTGACCAGCGTTTCCTCAGTTGCTCCTTGGATCGTTGTACCCCAAAATGATTGTACAGCCTTCTCACAACTTTAGACATGATCTTGGCCTTGCGGACATTGGGGTTGAGGTAAGGCCCATACTTCCCATCATAGTCGCTCCTCTTTAATATGTCCACCATCTCCAACATTTCTCCAAATGACATATTGGAGGCCTTGAATTTCAGGCTCCGGGATCGGGACGTTTCTGCCTCCGGCCTTTCCTCGTCCTCCTCCTCGTTGGGGGGATATTTGGGGCGCACCTGCTGTGTCCCCGCCATGTGCTCTCCCCACTGCGCCGTAAAGAGAAGGGGTGGGGAATAGACGAGAAAGATCGTCAGGGGCGGGCGGAGTTTGACGCATGCGCACTGTATATAAAACGTCACACGCCTGTGTCGTAGCCACGATCTGGGAGACGAGGGGAGAGAAAGCTCACGCACGAGACGATCGCTACAAACGAAGGTACAATTTGACGTTGGTACATAACTAGCCTAGACTGATTAGAACTTGAGGCTTCTTTATGGAGAAGATTAGGAGAGTTTAGGCTGACATTATTTATATTGTTTTGTGTGGCGTTGTGTCTTGCAGAGGTGATGGAGGCGTTCTACAACGTGAGCTTTCTCCCACACTTCATTGATAAATACCGGCAATTCCCCCTCTTATGGCAGGCAAAACACAGGGATTATAGCAACAGACCAAAGAGGTACGCAGCCCTGCTGAAACTGGTGGCATTTGTAAAGCCTACCCTGCCCATGGCAACCGTCGCAAACTTAAAAGTGAAGATCAACAACATGAAGACTACCTATTTCCGGGAGCGCAATAAGGTCCTGAAGTCACAAGCATCTGGAGCTGCAGCAGCTGATGTCCATGTCCCCACGCTCTGGTACTATGACAGGCTCCACTTTCTCAAAGACCAGGCTACTGTCAGGAAGTCACTCTCGACTCTTCCTTGCACGCGTCCTTCCACGCACGCCACCCCTGATGAGGCTTCCGAGGACCAACCTGGGCCTTCCAGTCAGGAATATGTGCAGGTGCCCAGCTTGTTCCAGGTATAGTAGTTTTGGAACCAGTTTGTTGAATAATGAATGATGTTCAGTTAATTCAGGATCCCCAATTGCTTATTTCCTAACGTGATTGACATATCAACAGACAGTGGTGTGGGAGACATTTTTGGGAAGAATCTAAACTGCAGGGCTGAGAATTGTATGGTTTTGTATTTGAAAACATTTTGCAACAGTCACTAGATGAGAATTGTGTGTGTTTGATGAACAAATAACTGAAACTATGTCCCTTTTTCATACACAGGAAGACCTCAGCCAGGAGGTGGCTGTGGAAGGTGGCAGTCAGGAGGAGGCAGGGGGTAGTGGCAGCCAAGAGGGGGGTAGGCGTAGGAGCCTGACTGTCTCCCAAGTCTCTCCCCTCCGCCTTCCCTACAGAAGGGCGAAAAACATGGGGGAGGTGGGAGAGTCAGCGCTCCAGCTGATAAAAGATGCCTCAGCCTCCCTCTATGCCACACCCACCTACGAGGAGGCCTTTGCCTCCTTGGTTACAAGTAAATTTACGGGTATGGAGGCGGGGCAACGCAGCATGTGTGAGGAGGTCATCCTCAAAATACTAAATGAGGGGATGGCTGGGGAGATGACTCCCCTCACACATGTTTGCGAGAGTGACCTTGCTCCGCCTCCTCCTCCTCCTTCTGCCACCCCACCAGCACCAGCACCACGGCGTGGAAGGAAGCGTACAAGGAAGACAAGAGAGTGACAACCTGGACTCAGTCTGGTCTGAGAGAAGATGGAGCCTCTCGTAGTACCAGAGCCTGGGGACCTAGATGGCATCTGCTGCATTTCCGGATGTTTTGGACTTCAGGACCAGATTGCGCTCCCTTATTATTTAGATAGGTAGTCTTCATGCCCCCAATTGTTTAAGTCTGTAAAATGATGGTTGCCATGGGTGTCCAAGGCTTTGCAAATTCCCCAAGTTTCACCATGGCTGCGTTCCTCTTTGGTCTGTTGCTGAGACCTAAATAAAGGTTTTTTTGATTTGAAATAATCATTGACTATTGTGTTTTACTTTTCTACAATGACAGTTTTTCTTTGAGTAGGCAGGTACATTTCACTAATCCTAGAATTAACAAGGGGCACCAACAACCAACAAACTCCTAGTAAATGTAAGCAAGAAATACAAATGTTAATAATGTGGTTTTGCTAAGTTGAGACATACAAACCCCCTCCAAAAAAAAAAAAAAAAAATTAAAATATGTATTCCCCCAAAAAAAAAAAAAAAACTGGGTAAAAAAATAAGAAAGATTGTATTACGATCTGAGTAAAAATAAACATGTAGTGTATAAATGCTGCAAAGTAATAAAGAAGTAAGTTTGTGAGAAGTGCGGGTGAATAGGAGCAGCTAAAAGATGTCATTCTTGTTGCATTGTAAAGAAAAAGAGAATGCGCTGCATTAAAGACATTTTAACATTGCAGCGTGACGAATGTGCTGTGTCGATTAGGAAAGGTAGTTTTACCTGACCGAGCGCTTCCGTCACAGAATTTCTTCTGAGCATGCGTAGCACTTTGTCCGTCGGACAAGCGTACACACGCTCGGATTTGGTGTGATCGGACCGGGTTGATGGGAAATCTTTCCAGCAGGAGATAAGACTTTGTCCGACGGACAAACCGACGAACACTGTCCGATGGTGCATACACACGGTCTGATTTTTCAACAACCTTGTCCGATCGGACCAAATTGATGAAAAAGTCCGACCGTGTGTATGGGTCTTTAGAGTTTTTTTTTTTCTTCTTCTTTTTTTTTCTCTAAATACCTGTTTCTAGGGCGGTCCCTCGTAGTCTGCCTCCTTCGCTGCCTGGGCTGGTGACATCACTTACCCTTGGCGCAGGAAGGGCTCCCTCCCTCCTGTCAGTCATCTGGTACACGTGACAGGTCCCAGATGACTGTGCGGCCAATCACGGGGGCACGGCGCTGCTCGCGCATGCGCAGTGAGTGCCCGGCTGTGAAGCCACAGCCGGGTGCCCACAGTTGCAATGCCGGTGCTGCCGCCGAGCAGATGGGGGGGGCAAGCGGAGCTTCGACCCCCCGCATCGTGGGACCCTGGAACAGGTAAGTGTCCGATTATTAAGAGTCAGTTTTTTTTTAGGGGAACACCTCTTTAAGTAAGGCCGGTTTCACACTGGGGCGGTGGGGGCGGCGGCTATATTTAGCGCTGCTATACCGTCGTTTTAGCCGCGGTATTCGGCCGCTAGCGGGGTGGTTTTAACCCCCGCTAGCGGCCAAAAAAGGGTTAAAACCCCCCGCTTTGCTGGCGGTATTGCCGCGGTATTACCGCGGTGTCCCATTGATTTCAATGGGTAGGAGCGGTAAAGGAGCGGTGAATACACCGCTCCTTCACCGCTCCAAAGATGCTGCTAGCAGGACTTTTTTTACCGTCCTGCTAGCGCACCGCTCCAGTGTGAAAGCACTCCGGCTTTCACACTGGAGTTAAAGGACCCGCTTTTTTCAGGCGCATTACAGGTGCTAATTTTAGCGCTGTAGCGCCTGAAAAATGCTTAGGTGTGAAAGGGGCCTTAGCCTATAAAGGTTACCACTTTAACTCCCCAATCTTTGTGCATTAGTTGATGACTTACATGGTACAATACTCACTCCTATCTAGTGTGTCATTTGTGTCCAGTCCATAAAACTTTACCCATGTTCTTACAGAGTGAAGATGGAAAAACCTACTATGAAAACACAGTCTATGGAACGGTCCCGGGGACCAGCATCCATCGTATCGAAATCCCAGTGAAGTGTGAAATGCAAATGAACGAGACCCTTGGGGTGAACCTTCACCCTAAAGTGACTGACGTCGTCTCTCTAGGTCACTATAATGTCTCTCTGCAACTCTATCCGTCTGACAAATTCAGTGATCTGATAACAACGTATCCTTATGAGGTTGACATCCATGGACACCTTTATGTAGAATTTAAAGTGGTGTCCAGTGACCAAAATCTGCAGATACTTGTTGAAAACTGTAAAGCTTCTCCTTCACTAGAAGACAATGAGCAAATCTATAGACTCATCCAACAAGGGTAACTATCCTGTACATAGTGAGCTAAAGCTTCACATTGTTTCCTATGTTTCTGCATTTTGATCCTTTAGCGTTATTTGATTCCCTTTCCTCCTTAGATGCCCCCAAGACACAACTTTGCAGACTTATGCAGTTTCCGACCAGAGGCTACAGCGCTTCAGTCTCCATGTGTTTAAATTTAACAGTTTGGAGGAGGTATACCTGTCCTGTAATGTCGTTGTCTGCCATAACGGAACCTCTCCAAATCGCTGTACACAAGGATGCCACAATCCAAGGCACAGGCGTGACACTCACCGCTCTCCAGTACATATGGCCGCAGCCAGGTTGTCTCAGGGACCCATTGTGTTTAAATCTGGTGAGCTTTTCGCTTTCATTTTCAGTTCATTCTGGGCTCTGAGCCAACACAGTTTCTTTTCATGTCTCAAAAACTAGATGTTTAGACATATTAACTGCTGGAGACATGACCATATACATATGTGTTACCTACATAACAATTTAAAGTGGTTGTATACTCTGTTACACCACTTTTACCCACAGGTAAGCCTATAACAAGGCTTACCTGTAGGTACAGTCAATATCTCCTAAACTTGCACAGTTCAGGAGATATTCTGTATATGCGCTGCTGCTGACGTCATCGGCGCATGCGCACTGAAGAAACGGGCCGCTGGTGCAGTTTTTTCAGTAGGCATGCCGTGACCGGCGGCTCCCGCTCACATGAAGTAGAGCCACAAACCTGGAGGTAACTTCAGTGGAAGATGTCAGCTCTGTACTGTCATATGGGGGCATGGAGAGTCATCAGCCCCGTGATAGCTCCATTTAGAGTGACTCAGAGTTTACAAAAGGCTTCCTTTTCATTACTCAAGTGGCTGAACAGAGCAGCGGCAGGATATTTAAGCTTCTATAGAGCCTGTCACCCACAAAAAAATCGAATACTTACCTCTCTTGCCAGTTATACCACCAGGTAAGGAAAAAAATTGGCTGCACACCAACATTCTTGAAGTCCATTTATTGAAGGTTCCATACAAACAACTAGCTTCGGACATCTACACTGTGCTTACTCATCACTGATGATGAGTAAGCACAGTGTAGCTGTGCGAAACTAGCCCACCTCTGTTTCAGCTACTGCAACCGTGGTGTGTGTCATTGTTTGTATGGAACATTCAATAAATGGACTTCAAGAACGTCATTGTGCAGCCAATTTCTTTCCTTATTCAATCTTCTATGGCCGGACGAGACGGTGGTGGCACCCATGTGAGGAGTCTCACACTATTCATTGTGCCTGGAGTTTCTCACCTGGAGGTGCAATTTTCCTTTGCTGTCTATACCACCAGGTGCCAGTCCACTTTAAGGAGTGTGGGATTCCTGGTCTCCTGCCATGCACTTTGGTTCTCCCATCGGTCTCTATATCACTATTATGTCCTATAGCAGTGATGGCGAACCTTGGCACCCCAGATGTTTTGGAACTACATTCCCCATGATGCTCTACTACACTGCAGAGTGCATGAGCATCATGGGAAATTGTAGTTCCAAAACATCTGGGGTGCCAAGGTTCGCCATCACTGTCCTATAGTAATGTGGAGGTTAGCAGGAAAAAACGCTGATTTCTGCTGAAGATTGACTCCCAGAATTTTCTGTTTCTGAAGAAGACTTCAGCCATGGATTTCACTTCAAAAGAGCAATGTTCATCGACCAGGGAGGCAGGAGGGGTATTTATTTTCTTCTTTGCAGTCTCTGTGGGGGGGGATTTACTAAAACTAGTGCACTCAGAATCTGGTGCAGCTGTGCATGGTAGCCAGGCAGATTCTAACTTCAGCTTGTTCAAAACCACTAGACACGCCATGACCCAGTGACTAAAAACTTTCAAAGCTGCGTCTTTAATATCACTCTTTTTTCAGGTGAACTTCAGACCTCACATAACGTTCCTTCTTTTGTGCTTGTGGCTGTGATCGGTATGATGGCCTTATTGACCGCGCTGGCCCTGGTGATTCAGAAGCGTGTTTTAAAAAGTCGGGACTACACCCTGCTGCAGTGTACAGAAGACTGAGACACTCTCATATGGACCTATCATCACCATACCTCCCAACTGTCCCTGATTTCGAGGGAATGTCCCTGATTTGGAGCAATGTCCCTCTGTCCCTCATTCCTCCTCATTTGTCCCTCGTTTTGGTCTGATCTATATAGATGTATAGAACAATTAACTTTCTATCTATCAAAAAGTGTTTTCCAG
>CM053032.1:26027006-26235582 GCA_028564925.1 Lithobates sylvaticus
TTAGAAATGTTATTTAATAGCAAATATATGTATAGTTTATACTATAAAAATAAATTGCCGTGCACCACTAAATGGTTCGGGTTTGACTTGAAGAAAAGGTGGCAACCCTAGGTTAGGGGGGGGTAAACAAGGGGGTGTAGGCACAGAGCTGGGAGGTGGTATACATGGGGGGTAGACACAACAATGAGAGGGCATGTACAGGGGAATGTAGGCATATTAGTGAAATGGGGCGTACAAGGGGGTGCATGCACAGTAGAGAGAGGGGGCATGCAGGTATGACAGTGAGAGAAGTGTACAGGAGAGGGGTGTGAAGGCACAGTAGTGTAAGAGGGAGTGCGGGCATGGTAGTGAACGTGGAAGGAACAGATTTCGTTTTTGAGTGGGGGTGAGCAAGGGGGCATACAGGCATGGTGGTGATATGGGATATGCACGGTACTGCAGGCATGGTAGTACAAAGGGGTATGCAGGCATGGTGGTAACATAAGGTTTGTGGGAAAAGGGAGGAGGATGCAGGTATGGTGGTGACCATACCTGGAAACTTTGTTTTTTTGCGCATTATTACTTTTCCTTGATACGTTTTTGTATCATTATGTTTATAGAGAAGAACTTCTGTATATTATTTTATCTTGCTTGGTGACCTGGAAATTTATAGATAGGCAACTCCTATCCTCATATTGATTAGTGGTTCCAAATTAATAATAACTACTGCAGTAGGGAACAGACACAAAAGATACGCTCAGCATCTTTCCAAATAACAGTTCTGCTTTATTATGACGCAATTGAGGGTTTTTAAACATATGATTACGTAGGTATCACATTAATATTACAATTGTACATTTATGGTAACAAGGGGCGTATCATAGGCAGGCTAATTATAATCAGGACTCGAAAGAATGCAAACATGTAATGAAAACATTATTAGTGCTGTGTGCACAGTGAGGGCAGTGTGCAATACATACAAAATAGAATACAATTATATACAGAACTTACAAATTTCCATTACACTTGGTAACTCTGTTATACTTTTTTTCCACAGAGATTTATGCTGTAGGTGGAAATGGTAATGGTGAGCCCTGTGTCTTCCCATTTATTTATAACTCCAAGTCATATTCGGACTGTACTGGTGATGGAAGATCTGATGGACGTCTCTGGTGCTCTACAACAGCGGATTATAATAAGGATAAGAAGTATGGATACTGTCCACAAAAAGGTACGTGTTGTGTTTGGTCTTGCTGATGATATGCTGTGGGTTTAACAATATTTTTTTACATTCTGCTATAAAACATCAAAAAATCAAAAAATTGAAAAAATCTAATTTCTTCATAAATTTAGACCAATATGTATTCTGCTACATATTTTTGGTAAAAAATCCCAATATTGATTGGTTTGGGCAAAAGTTATAGCGCCTACAAACTATGGTAAAAAAGAAAAAAATTGTTAGGTAAAGCTCCACCTCCATGGGAGGCCTCCCAGCGACTGCTGTCTCTTGGCTTTGACAGCGATTATATAGGCAAGGGCGGGACCACCCAGCGACGTAACCGACTGACTCCGCCCCCTTCTGACATCAAGTGATGTCATGGACTGGGGGGACCCTACGCCATTATTTTTGTTTATTTTTCATCTTTTTGCTCGGGTCAGTGGCGGTGTGTCCATAGAGGGCGCAGGAGCGCCGCCCCCTCTCTCCTGCACCCGTCAATCTTCAATAGATTCATGCATTGCCGTGGGCTCTAATAGGCTTCCAAATTGGTAAAAAGAGGGCGCACTGCTGTGCGTTCGCTGCTTACGTAGTGCTGTGTTAGGGAATCAAATAAATCGCTTACCTAACACTGACCCACCTCTCAGCCAATCAGGTGCACCGGGTCTGGTTACCTGTCACCTGGTTGGCTGAAGCGACAGGCTGTGATTGAATGCCTATCGGGCGCCCAATCATAGCAGAAGAGGATGGGAGAAGACATCTAGGACTCGGAGGGAGCATGGAGGAATGCGCTGACCCGAGACAGGTAAGTGCCGGGCGGGGGGGGGACACTGGCAGCATTTGATGGGGCAAACTGGTGGCAATTGATGGGGCACACTGGCGGCAATTGATGGGGCAAACTTGCGGCCATTGATGGGGCAAACTTGTGGCAATTGATGGGGCAAACTGGCGGCAATTGATGGTGAAAACTGGCGGCAATTGATGGGAAAACTGGCGGCAATTGATGGGGCACACTGGCGGCAATTGATGGTTACAGTGGCTGCAAATGCAACCACCACATCGAACCTGCAAGATATTACATTTTTGTTTTGGGTCAGGATATGGTGTAATTTTTAACACTTTTCGGCCCAATGTTAAGTGGGCTCAATCAAGCGCCCGCCGCATGGGATAGTGGCCGCCACGTTTATTAATAAAGATGGATTTGTAGTTTTAAAAAAAAAAGTTTTAAAAAAAAAAAAAAAAATTTTGAGCGGGCTTTGCACGTGTTTCCAGGCGGGAAACACGTTTTTTTCAAATACTGGGGGGCTATATATAGGCCCCCTGAGGTACAGGGTCCGATCACATTGTCCTGGATCGGCTTGGCTGAGCTTCTGTGACTGCTCGTGTACTATCTTATTGAGCTCGCCAAGCCGTGACAGGATATGAAGACTCTCGTGAGGCAGATTCTAGAGAGGGCGGCAGCTGAAGGCGGGGATGAATGGCTCCAGCGCTGCCTATTATTGGCAGAAGAAGAACCTACATCAGTAGCAGCGTGTGTGGACCGGAATACGCCCCCTGGAAGGTCCGGGGCTGAAACGGGTAGTCGACCCGAAGCACCTACCTTGCCGTCCCGCATGGTACAGCGGAGCATTCCAGTGGAGCGTCCAGCGCTCGAAGATACGGCGCAGCAGCGGGCCGAGTCTCGCCCCCCGTCACTCACAGAAGACCTCCCCGCTGACGATGTGGCGGATGACGCGGCGGTGAATCTTCGTTCCGGTCTGCGTGTCAAGAGGAGGAGGCGGGTTCTATCTCCTTCGCCAGTCCGCACGTCTGAGAGAAAGAGGCGCACTCGGCCGGCTTCACCAGCGCCTCGCACAGCTCCTCCTGCGGCCCCTCCATCTCTGCCCTCAGCCCGGATGTCGCCGCCTAGGTCAATCCCGGACAGAGTATCTTCAGCTTCGGCTCCAGCGCGCTCCCCCAGGGCGCATCTGGTTGCTACAGCAACAGGTTCTAGGGCATCCAGGCTGTCTAGGCTGGATGCTAGTAATATGTCAAATAGCACTAATCCTTTTTCAACAGCATCTGCTGCTGCTAATTTTTCTTCCCCTTCACTGCAGATCCCTCCCTGCCAAGATAATGGTCCTATTGAAGCTGGTGAGTTTAACACAACAGGTTTGTTACAGAATGTTATTGCTTCGTTAAATAGGTTTAATGCTGTTTTATCCTCTCAGCCTGTAGCTGTTTTACCCTCTCCAGCACACGTGTGGTCTCCTATTGAATCTAATGAAATTCCTTTACCTGTTCCTCTTAATGTTTCTGCCTCTGTCCCAGAGGCCTGTTTCAAAGAAGTTTTACCATGTGAATTATCCCCGTTAGGTTTTCACCTGCAAATGTCTATTAAAGAAAGAATTTGGAGGGGTGAATTTTTAGATTTACTATCACTGTTACCTAATGCTAAGGAATTTTCACACAAAAGCGATGTTAAGCCTGGAGAAAATGCCGATGATTATAGACGTCGCCCAGTTTCTAGATCATTTTTTAATTGGCTGCAAGCCTTCTGTATTTTTTCTGCGGTTTTGTGTGAAAAATATCCTCAGAAAGCATGTGGTCTTTTTCAACATCTAGAGCATATTTTGGAAGCATATAAGAGTTTTGGCGGCATGGGATGGTTTCATTATGATGAATCCTTCCGTCAAAAAATTGCCATTTATCCTACACTTAAATGGGGTAATAAGGACGTTGGCTTATGGCTTAATCTCATTACCCCGCAAAAAGCTTATTTTTCCAAAATTCAATCACAGCCAATGGTTCTTTCTTCTACTCCGGTTCCCGCTTACAAGAAGGGTACTTGTTTTGCATATAACGAATCACAATGTAAGTGGTCAGCTTCTTGTCGTTATAGGCATGAATGTTCCTTTTGCTTAGGGACTCATCCGGTCTCGAAATGTTTTAAAAGGATCAACAATCCTGCCATCAGGGAGCAGTCAAAAAGTATGCACGCCAGTGAGAGTGGCCGCAATGCTCCCGTGGCTGCGTCGTTACCCAGATCGGGAGAAAGCGCAACTTTTAACTGACGGTTTTTCTCTGGGTTTTCGGCTTCCGGTTTTCCAAGGCCCAGGTTGTATTTTTGTAAATAATTTAAAATCGGTATTGATGAATACTGATATTGTGGCTGAAAAATTATTTAAAGAGCTGGCTGCTGGTAGGATTGCTGGTCCTTTCGTCTCTCCTCCTTTTAAAAATTTTAGAATCTCTCCATTGGGATTGGTTCCCAAAAAAGAACCTCGGTCATATCGACTCATTCATCACCTTTCCTTCCCAGAAGGTAGTTCGTTGAATGATGAGATTGACCCGTTGTCCACTTCAGTTACTTATGCTACGTTCGATGATGCTGTTGGCCTTATCAAACAATTCGGTAAAGGGGCTTTATTAGCAAAAGCGGACATTAAATCTGCTTTTAGGCTTTTACCTATATCATCAGAAGCATATAATTCTCTGGGTTTTCAATTCAATGGGTATTTTTTCTATGACAAATGCCTTCCTATGGGCTGCTCTTTATCCTGCTACTATTTTGAAGTTTTTGCTTCTTTCTTGCAGTGGGTAATGATTCAGGTATCTGGTCACTCAGGTATATTGCATTACTTGGACGATTTTTTGTTCATAGGTCCTCCTGATTCGCGAGTGTGTTCGGTAATTTTGCGCTTATTTTTTCTTCTTTCCGAATTTTTCGGCATTCCACTGGCGGTTGAAAAAACTGCTTTTCCATCACCAGTGATTGAATTTTTAGGTATTAGAATTGATACGTTGCGGTTGCAATATGAACTTCCCCCACTTAAAATTTCGAGGTTGGAATCTTTGATTTCCCTGTTTTTGCGCCGTAAGAAGATCTTGTTGAAAGAAATGCAGTCTTTTTTAGGTCTTCTTGCCTTTGCGACCCGAGTGATGCCCATGGGCAGGATTTTTTCTAGACGTTTATCTTTAGCTACGTCAGGCTTTAAATCTCCTTTTTCACATATCCGGCTTACTTCTTCTTTGAAGGATGATCTTCTGGTATGGTCTAATTTTTTGTTAGATTATAACGGAAAATCATTTTTTCAAGATAATTTTGTTTTTGCGGCAGATATTGATTTATTCACGGATGCGGCGGGGTCTTGTGGCTTTGCAGCCATATTTCGTACGCATTGGTGCGCGGGTAAGTGGCCCTCCTTTTGGATTTCCAATAAACTCACTAAGAATATAGTTCTATTGGAATTATTTCCTGTGGTGGTTGCATTGGAAATTTGGGGAGATCTATTTTCTGATAGACGCATTGTTATCCATACGGATAACAAAGGCGTGATCTTTGCTTTAAATTGTCTTTCGTCAAAATCTATCTCGGTTATTAAGCTGCTACGTTATTTAGTACTTTTATGTTTAAAGAAGAATATTTGGCTTAAAGCAAAATTTGTGCCAGGGAATCAGAATATTATGGCGGATGCCTTATCTCGCTTCCAGATGGCTCGTTTCAAACAGCTCTTACCAGAAGCAGATACGGTTGGATGCCCCTGTCCAGGTCATCTCTGGAACCTGATTTAGCCCCAGTTTTCACTGCTATTCAACATTCAGTCGCTCCAAAAACATGGACTGAATATTCAGTTGCATGGGATAGATGGCTGAGTTTCAATGCTGAAGTGGGTCTGTCTGGTTTTTCTCCTACTGAACATTCTATTTTAGCTTTCTTGTGTTCTCTAATGCAATTACAGTTTTCTTTTAACCATATTCATAAGTTATTGGCTGGAGTTTCATTTTTTCTAAAATTATATAATCTGCCAGCATGTAATAGTTTTTTCTCTGTCAAACAGGCTCTTAAAGGTTTACGGAAAGTTAGATGTACTCCTGATACGCGTAGACCTGTTACCCTACATATCCTATCTAGACTTTGTTTAGTCACCTCATCTGTGTGCATTTCACAATATGAAGCACTGCTTTTTCATACTGCTTTTGTTTTGATGTTCTTTGCAGCTCTTCGCATTTGTGAAATGTTACCCAGTAATAAACATACTCCTTCAGGTTTGCAGTGGTCAGATGTTTCAGTTCTAGATGATATGGTGCGAATTTATATTAGGATTTAAAAAACTGATCAAGCTGCTAGAGGTCATTGGCTTAATCTATATGCTTGTGGTGACTCTGTTTTTTGCCCTTCTATAGTTTTGCGTAGATACCTTTCAGTTCGACCAATTTGCGATGGCCAGTTTTTTATTCATCTTGACGCATCTCCGGTAACAAAATTTCAATTTGTTGCAGTTTTCAAGCGATGTTTGGTTCAGCTCGGTTTGTCTCATCTAAAATTTTCCTCTCATTCTTTTCGCATAGGAGCCGCCACTGAAGCAGCTAGATTGGGTCTGAGCGATACTATCATTAAACAACTGGGTAGATGGGATTCTCATAGGTTTAATTTGTATGTTCGTCCTAATCTATCTCTTTAATTTTAGGTTCCAGGTCTTATATTTGGATAATTGGGCATTCCTACATCTATTGGGCTCATAAAAGGGCTTCCTTACGGTGCTATGGTTCCAACTTATCTTTACCTCCTGATCATTTTCATATCTATTGGAAAGGTTTTCGTGGGCTCATCTGGACTGATCTGTTATCTCATTTATCTTCTTTATTCCATTCCTGGCCTCATCCTTCTATTCTAATTTTTCATTTAGGTGGTAATGACATCGGTAAAAGAAAGACTTTAGATTTATTGTTCTCCATTAAACGGGATTTACACCTCTTAAAATTTTATCTTCCAAATACATGTATTATTTTTTCTGAGATGGTTTCTCGTTTAAATTGGTGGGATTCGCCTGAAGGCAAATCTCTTGAAAAAATTAGACGGAGATTGAATCATTCTATTGCAAAGTTCATGCCATCGATCGGGGGTTTCTCCTTCCGTCATATTGACCTGGAAGGAGGTTTTCCTGGTCTTTATCGGTCAGATGGGATTCATCTATCGGATATTGGTCTGGACATTTTAATTTGAATCTTCAGACTATGATTGAACAGGCCGCGGTGCTGGGGTAGCCCCACTTATTTACAATAAGTGCGGCTTGTGGGGACTTGTTTGTTTGAAATTTATTAATTAAAGCTCGAGTTCTATGACTGAGCTAATGTTAGAGTTGGATTTTAAATAAAAGATTATTATAAGTCATGAGTATTGTCAATAAAGTTAATTATTTAATACCAATAAAGGTGCCGCGGCCATTTAAATACCAAATTCAGTGTGGTGTATTATTATTAATATTATAATTGTTATTTAAATCCGAGTGTGCGTCCTACAATCCCATGTTAAGTGGGCTCAATCAAGAGCCCGCCGCATGGGATTGTGGCCGCCACGTTTATTAATAAAGATGGCTTTGTAGTTTTAAAAAAAAAAAAAAAAAAAAAAAATTTTGAGCGGGCTTTGCACGTGTTTCCAGGCGGGAAACACGTTTTTTCAAATACTGGGGGGCTATATATAGGCCCCCTGAGGTACAGGGTCCGATCACATTGTCCTGGATCGGCTTGGCTGAGCTTCCCCTCCCTCCCACCCTTTTGTCGCAGGCATCATTATGTGGTTTGTCACCCTTGAATCAAGGGGGGACTTGTTTGTTTGAAATTTATTAATTAAAGCTCGAGTTCTATGACTGAGCTAATGTTAGAGTTGGATTTTAAATAAAAGATTATTATAAGTCATGAGTATTGTCAATAAAGTTAATTATTTAATACCAATAAAGGTGCCGCGGCCATTTAAATACCAAATTCAGTGTGGTGTATTATTATTAATATTATAATTGTTATTTAAATCCGAGATGTTTGGGGTCCTTCTCGTGTATCAACCAAAAATGGCCCCCAAAGACATCAATGTGTTTATTAATTGGACAGGCTTCATGTTTCTATATGTATTTGGGTTACAGTTAACTAAGCCAATAGTTCTCAGCAGTCATGGTTCTTCTACACTATAAAAGGTCTGATGGTTAGTATGGGATTCCGCGCATTATTACTCTTCCTTGATACGTTTTTGTATCATTATGTTTATAGAGAAGAACTCCTGTATATTATTTTCTCTTGCTTGGTAACTCTGTTTATACTTTTTTCCACAGAGATTTATGCTGTAGGTGGAAATGCTGATGGTGAGCCCTGTGTCTTCCCATTTATTTATAACTCCAAGTTGTATTCGGACTGTACTGGTGATGGAAGATCTGATGGACTTCTCTGGTGCTCTACAACAGCGGATTATAATAAGGATAAGAAGTGGGGATACTGTCCACAAAAAGGTAAGTGTTGTGTTTGGTCTTGCTGATGATATGCTGTGGATTTAACAATATTTTTTTACACTCTGCTATAAAACATATCCAATAAAAAAACTGAAAAAATCAAATTTCTTCATAAATTTAGACCAATATGTATTCTGCTACATAATTTTGGGAAAAAAATCCCAATATTGATTGGTTTGGGCAAAAGTTATAGCGCCTACAAACTATGGTATCTATACTGGAATTTTTACTTTAAATTTAACTGCCATATTGCGGCGGTCAATCGGACACTACCTGACACTTTTGACACTGTGGGAACCAGTGACACTAATACAGTGATCCGTGCTAAAAATATGCACTGTCACTGTACTAATGACACTGGCTGGGAAAGGGTTAAACATTTAGGGTGATCAAATAGTTAACTGTGTGCCTAGCCAGTGTTTTACTGTACTATGTGTGCTGCTTTTACTCAGGGAAGTGATGAATTGTATTATTTATTCCCTGCTTTACAGGGACACAAAATCCTTCCCTGTCAGAATGGAGATCTGCCTTGTTTACATAGGCAGATCTCCATTCTGTGTCTCTGCTTGACAATCGGCGGGTGCCAGTGAACATCCAGTGCTTGACACCTGCAGACCGGCTTCAGCTGTAAATAATAACAGCAGAAGTGGCCCGGAGGCAGTGCGCACGTGCAAGCCCCCTGGGCGGAAGTGCAGAATAACGTATATATACATAATTCTGTATATCTGCTATGGGGCCATCCTTAAGCCATTAAATATAGGAACCACATTGGCATTTTGCCATTTCAATGGTACTACACCCGTCATTAAAGAGAAGGCAGTCTGGGTGGCAATCCATAGATACAGTGGAGGAGTGAGTGTAGCCACCCTAGGACAGGAAATGTGTGACTGGCAGAATCACCAGGTGAAAATAAAGGAAATATAAACTAAAAATAGGTGCGCAATCCCTTTAAATTAGTAGTCAGAAAGTGCAAATATAAAATATCGAATTCAATACAATATACCATTAAATGTTAATTAACAATAGTGCATAAGCATAAAGTGGCATCAAGAATCAACATAATGTATAAATAAATAATATTGTATTTCTGTACAAAGAACAAGTCAATATGATTGCAAAAATAAAGAGTGTATGTCCCCTTAAATGTGAAAAAAGCTCTAGATAGAATGAAAACACAATTGTTTCAAAAGAGGTGACGGGCCAAACATACTGCACACAGAACAGATGTCATCAGGGAAAGAGAGCTCCGTTCTGTGACAAAATGCATTTAGTGGGAACTGGCCCACTGGCGTCTCCATGGTTTACAAAGTAACACAATAATCATAAAGAGACATGTAGAGCACCACCTGTGATTGGACACAGCACAAGTTCATCAGCAGACTTGCAGCCAATGATTTTGGGGTGCTCATGAGGACAAGAGCCTCTTCCCGACAACCCTGGCCGGTGGTTGTCAGGGTCTGCGGGCGGGGATGCTTATCAAAATCTGGAAGCCCCATTAACAAGGGGGCTCCCAGATCCTGCCCCCCCTAGGTGAATGGGTATCGGGCACAATGTACCCCTACCCATTCAAAAAAAGTATCAAAAAGTAAAAACCACAACAGACAGTTTTTGATAATTCCTTTATTAAAAAAAAAGCATCCCGTGATGTCCATCCATCTTCAATCACGCCACCCGATGGACCCGAAAAATTGAAAAAATTTGTTAGGTAAAGCTCCACCTCCATGGGAGGCCTCCCAGCGACTGCTGTCTCTTGGCTTTGACAGCAGTTATATAGGCAAGGGCGGGGCCACCCAGCGACGTAACCAAGTGACCCCGCCCCCTTCTGACGTCAAGTGATGTCATGGACTGGGGGGGACACTACGCCATTTTTTTTCTTTATTTTTCATCTTTATTGCTGGGATCAGTGGCAGTGTGTCCACAGAGGGCGCAGGAGCGCCTCCCCCTCTCTCCTGCACCCATCAATCTTCAATAGATAGATTTATGGATTGCATGAATCTATCTAAGGTCACCGCTGCCGCCCCTATTCAGGTGTCCGGACCCTTGTCGGGCGCCGGGCATCTGAATTACAGCGGCGGGGGTGTTTTCGGAAGTGGGAATGGGGGAAAATGATCGCGCCAAACTCAAATATTAAACAAAATGACAGGTGTAACCAAAGCAGCTACATATAAATGTGACAAAAATTCTATAAGCAAATGTGAATAAAAATGTAGCGCTAAACATGCATGAGCGTGAAACAAATAAATGGTGCCCAAACAAAGTGACTAGAATCACAAAAATAAATGCCTAGCGGGATTGCTCCCTATGTGGAAATAAACACAAAAGTTCAAGTGGCATATACAAACTCAAAAAATCAGGATTACTCCCTCTGTGGGAATGAACACAAGAGTCCAGGGTGCATACACAAACTCAAATATTATCAGTGTCCCAATATAATAAAATAGTGTGAAAACCAGGGAAGAAAGACACAAAATGACTTGAACTTGATCCTCTTCTCCAAACACCTTTGATGGGTAAATAGTGTTTTCGGAAGTGCCTGATTAGCGCTGTCGGCTACAATGGGCTACAATAGGCATCCTGATTAGAGCCGTGGGCTCTAATAGGCTTCCAAATGAGTAAAAAGTGGGCGCACTGCTGTGCGTTCGCTGCTTACGTAGTGCTGTGTTAGGGAATCAAATAAATCGCTTACCTAACACTGACCAATCTCTCAGCCATTCAGGTGCACCGGGTCTGGTTACCTGTCACCTGACTGGCTGAAGCGACAGGCACTGTGATTGGATGCCTATCGGGTGTCCAATCATAGCAGAAGAGGATGGGAGAAGACATTGAGGACTCTGAGGGAGCGTGGAGGAATGCGCTGACCCGGGACAGGTAAGTGCCGGGTGGGGGGGACACTGGCAGCATTTGATGGGCCAAACTGGTGGCAATTGATGGGGCACACTGGTGGCAATTGATGGGGAAAACTGGCGGCAATTGATGGGGCACACTGGCGGCAATTGATGGTTACAGTGGCTGCAAATGCAACCACCACATCGAACCGGCAAGATATTACATTTTTGTTTTGGGTCAGGATATGGTGTAATTTTTAACACTTTTCGGCCACTAGCAGGGTGCGTTTAACCCCCGCTACCAGCCAAAGAAGGGGTTAAAAACACCCATGTTGCGGCGCTTCCAAAGCGCTTTTCAGGTGCTTTGAATGCACTGCCCATTAATTGCAATGGGTACGGGTAGAGGCATTTTGGGAGGGGTGTATACAGCGCTCCCAAACCACCCCAAAGATGCTGCTTGCAGGACTTTTTCTAGCGCCCCGCAAGCGCACCACCTCAGTGTGATAGCACTCGTGCTTTCACATTCAGGCGGCATAGGAGGCAGTTTTCAGGCACTTTACAGGCGCTATTTCTAGCGCTAAAACACCTGAAAACTGCCTCAGTGTGAAAAGGGGTCTTAAGGTTCGATCCCCTCCAATGTCTGCTGACCTTATCTGCTCCATAGAAAATAAGATGTTTGGGGTCCTTCTCGTGTACCAACCAAAAATGAACCCCAAAGGCATCAATGTGTTTATTAATTGGACAGGTTTCACGTTTCTATATGTATTTAGGTTACAGTTAACTAAGCCAATAGTTCTCAGCAGTCATGGTTCTTCTACACTATAAAAGGTCTGATGGTTAGTATGGGATTCCGTGCATTATTACTCTTTTTACTCTTCCTTGATACGTTTTTGTATCATTATGTTTATAGAGAAGAACTCCTGTATATTATTTTCTCTTGCTTGGTAACTCTGTTATACTTTTTTCCACAGAGATTTATGCTGTAGGTGGAAATGCTGATGGTGAGCCCTGTGTCTTCCCATTTAATTATAACTCCAAGTGGTATTCGGACTGTACTGGTGATGGAAGATCTGATGGACTTCTCTGGTGCTCTACAACAGCGGATTATAATAAGGATAAGAAGTATGGATACTGTCCACAAAAAGGTAAGTGTTGTGTTTGGTCTTGCTGATGATATGCTGTGGGTTAAACAATATTTTTTTACATTCTGTTATAAAACATATCCAATAAAAAAATAGAAAAAATCTAATTTCTTCATAAGTTTAGAGCAATATGTATTATGCCAGATATTTTTGGTAAAAAAATCCCAATATTGATTGGTTTGCGCAAAAGTTATAGCGCCTACAAACTATGGTATCTATACTGGAATTTTTACTTATTTATTTAACTGCCATATTCCGGCGGTCAATCGGACACTAACTGACACTTTTAACACTGTAGGAACCAGTGACACTAATACAGTGATCCATGCTAAAAATATGCACTGTCATTGTACTAATGACACTGGCTGGGAAAGTGTTAAACATTTAGGGCGATCAAATAGTTAACTGTGTGCCTAGCCAGTGTTTTACTGTACTATGTGTGCTGCTTTTCCTCAGGGAAGTGATTAATTGTATTATTTATTCCCTGCTTTCCAGGGGCACAAAATCCTTCCCTGTCAGAATGGAGATGTGCCTTGTTTACATAGGCAGATCTCCATTCTGTGTCTCTGCTTGACAATCGGCGGGTGCCAGTGAACATTCAGTGCTCGGCACCTGCAGACCGGCTTCAGCTGTAAATAATAACAGCAGAAGTGGGCCGGCGGCAGTGCGCACGTGCAAGCCCCCTGGGCGGAAGTGCAGAATAACGTCTATATACATAATTCTGTATATCTGCTATGGGGACATCCTTAAGCCATTAAAAATAGGAACCACAGTAGTATTTTGCCATTTCAATGGTACTACACCCGTCATTAAAGAGAAGGCAGTCTGGGTGGCAGTCCATAGATACAGTGGAGGAGTGAGTGTAGCCACCATAGGACAGGAAATGTGTGACTGGCAGAATCACCAGGTGAAAATAAAGGAAATATACACTAAAAATAGGTGCGCAATCCCTTTAAATTAGTAGTCAGAAAGTGCAAATATAAAATATTGAATTCAATACAATATACCAATAAATGTTAATTAACAATAGTGAATAAGCAGAAAGGGGCATCAAGAATCAACATAATGTATAAATAAATAATAATGTATTTCTGTACAAAGAACAAGTCAATATGATTGCAAAAATAAAGAGTGTATGTCCCCTTAAATGTGAAAAAGCTCTAGATAGAATGAAAAAAAAAATTGTTTCAAAAGGGCCAAACATACTGCACACAGAACAGATGTCATCAGGGAAAGAGAGCTCCATTCTGTGACAAAATGCATTTAGTAGGAACTGGCCCACTGGCGTCTCCATGGTTTACAAACCAATACAATAATCATAAAGAGACATGTAGAGCACCACCGTCTATACATCAGCGGGCATAATGATGTCACTGGCCAGACTCCGACCAAAGTGTTTCGTCAAAGAATTGTGCTCTCTTCTACTGACGAAGTGTCCGTTCTGTGTGCTGTGTGTTTGAGCACATCACCTCTTTTGAGAATAATGTTTTGATTCCATTTTGAATTTTTTTTTCACATTTAAGGGGACATGCACTCTTTATTTTTGCAGTCGTATTGACTTGCTCTTTGTATTGAAATATATTGTTATTCACTTATACATTTGCAGACCATCCAGTAGTAATTTTATTGCTGGCCGGAGGCTCCCCCAGGCAGCTGAACTCCTTGGTTTACAGGTGCATGTATGCGCCCCCTGCCTCTCATCCTGTGATTGGACACAGCACAAGTTCATCAGCAGACTCGCAGCCAATGATTTTGGGGTGCTCATGTTGATGGGGACAAGAGCCTCTTCCCGACAACCCTGGCCGGTGGTTGTTGGGGTCTGCGGGCGGGGATGCTTATCGAAATCTGGAAGCCCCCATTAACAAGGCGCAAGTGCACCTCCCCAGTGTGATAGCACTCGGGCTTTCACATTCAGGCAGCATAGGAGGCAGTTTTCAGGCACTTTTCAGGCGCTATTTCTAGCGCTAAAAACACCTGAAAACTGCCTCAGTGTGAAAGGGGTCTTAAGGTTCGATCCCCTCCAATGTCTGCTGACCTTATCTGCTCCATAGAAAATAAGATGTTTGGGGTCCTTCTCGTGTATCAACCAAAAATGGCCCCCAAAGACATCAATGTGTTTATTAATTGGACAGGTTTCATGTTTCTATATGTATTTAGGTTACAGTTAACTAAGCCAATAGTTCTCAGCAGTCATGGTTCTTCTACACTATAAAAGGTCTGATGGTTAGTATGGGATTCCGCGCATTATTACTCTTCCTTGATACGTTTTTGTATCATTATGTTTATAGAGAAGAACTTCTGTATATTATTTTCTCTTGCTTGGTAACTCTGTTATACTTTTTTCCACAGAGATTTATGCTGTAGGTGGAAATGCTGATGGTGAGCCCTGTGTCTTCCCATTTATTTATAACTCCAAGTGGTATTCGGACTGTACTGGTGATGGAAGATCTGATGGACTTCTCTGGTGCTCTACAACAGCGGATTATAATAAGCATAAGAAGTATGGATACTGTCCACAAAAAGGTAAGTGTTGTGTTTGGTCTTGTGAACGTGGTGCAAGGGCGCTTGGTGTACTAAGCTAGTGTTAGAGTCCCTGTTATTGATTCCAGGGATTCTAAAAAAATTATATCTATAAATTAATATTAATTAAATAATTATATAAACAAATGGTTATGACATATATCATTTAGGGTGTGCAATTGTATTAAATCTCGTGGTACAATACGTGAACCACCAATTGATGATTCCTAAAACACCAACGTCTGTTGATAATATAAGTGCACAAGTGATTCAATAACGTGACACTCTACTATAGGCAAAAAGTGAACTCCAATCGCTAACACACATTGTTTCATCCAATAAATTGACACAATAGTGATTCTGAATCACAGCACCAATCAAAACATATTGTGAAAAAACAAAAAAATTGTACTAATAAATAGCATATATAAAAATTATAATAATATACAAATTAACATATATATGCGGCAGGTCTCATTCATCAAAAGACCGCTTGATATGGGTGATCCAACAGTCCATTAGCATAAATTCTTAGCAAAGATGTGACACTGATTTTCCAAAAGAATGCTGTACACCTCCACCACTTGGTTATTACATGTGACACCCAATAAAGTGCTGATAAGTGGATTCTACTTACCAGATCCCTTTGACCACCTTAATCAAAAAGTAGGTCAAAGAAGGCTTTTACAGGATTGTGCCTGTTCACTTGATGGTAATAAGTAATTAAGGTTGATCTCTTCCTCTCCGACTCACATGGGGTATATGAAAGAGCAAAAAGGTACTATATAGTGTAATATTGCTTTTTATTAAAACATATTAAAAAATCAGGTTTGCCAAGTGGCTCCTTACATGATCTGGTGCCCGACCCGGCACTGGGGCTGCTCGCTTTGGAAAGAAGCTATTGATAATTTTCGCTGGCACTTGTAGTTTCCTATGCAGAGCCGCGGCTTCAGCGTGCGCTCCAGCAGGAGGATCCGACAAACCACGGAGCCCGGATATGGCGTCACCTGTGAGAGCAAAAGCGTGACCGGGTACCGCCTCGATGTACGTTTCGTATGTCTAACGTCTTCAGGGGGCGTACCTGGTCACTAGGTCAGACGCTTTTTGTATGGAAGTTGATGCTGTGTTGGCCAATAGTAAACTAGATGCGCGCGCAACCCCAATGCCGCTTCGGCTTACATAAGGCTCATATTATTGCATTAGCCAATACTTTGGCTATAGAAACCATAATACAACATTAAAAAATTAAAAACACTATATATCTAATTTACGTCAATTCTCCAAAGAAGGCCTATTAGTGATTTCATATAGCTTGATAGACACTGCAGTTTTATTAACAGCTGCGTAGTTATACCTCTCACGGTTTAATAGCAGCTGCTTGGTTAGACCTCTCGCAGTTTAACTCTTCATGAACTGATTTTTAGTTTGTCCTAATTGCATTGTCCACACAGTACTGATTCAGTGCTATATGTTCAATACCCAGGAAAAACTGCAGATTTTTTTATTCATACCGGAGATCCGGTTGATACGACTTAGGTCTCGTAATCAAAGGGAAAAGGACACCAAAAGTTAATTATTAAATGGACCGCAAAGAACATAAAGACACAAACATCTGATTAACTCTATCCATGTTTTGCAGATTCATGTGTAAGAATTACAAAACATGGAGGAGAGGTGTAGAATGATATAAGGTTGAATTTTAGGATATATTGGAGACTGGAAGAGGTTAGAAGTGGATTAAAGATTATCTTAACTACAAAAGTCGGGGAAAAACTTTTTGTATGGGAACGTCACTCTATCTTGAACAAAGGGGAAAACAACTATCTGACAAAAAGCAAAAAACATATTAGTCATTTGAACAAAAAACAATTGAGATCCAACTCTATGTTCATTCCTAATGGCTGCATACTTTTTAATTTATAGATCCACTTGGTTTCATTTTGAGATATTTCTCTTGTCATATGTGTTCCCCTCCAATGTCTGGTAATTTTATCTTTCCCATAGAATTTAGACAGAGTTGGATCTCCATTGTGATGGGCCTTGAAGTGTTTTGATACACTATGGTTGGGGAAACCTTTGGCAATATTTGTTAGATGTTCATTTATTCTTACTCTTAGCTGCCTTGTTGTACGTCCTACGTACTGCATCGGGCATGGACATTCCAATATGTATGTTACATGATCAGAGTTACAGGTAATAAGGGGCTTAATTTTAAATTCGCTATTAGTGACTAATGATTTAAACTATGTGATTTTCTTGGATGTTCTGGATTTTCTAGTGATGTTACAAGCCCTGCATCTAGTGCAGTAATGGAAGCCAGATCCATCCAGAAAAGTAATCAGCCTCTCAGGAGGATCCGGTACATTCTTGGCTATTTTGTTTCTTAGGCCGGGGGCCCTCCTGTAGATAAATCTTGTTTTTTTTTGGAATGGCTGTTGCTAGGTCCTTATCTTTAAGTAGTATCGACCAATATTTTTTGAAAATATTTTCGATTTGTTTATAGTTTCTGTTAAACCCAGTTATGAAGGCTATTCCTCCCTCATACTCAGGTTTGAGTTTAGTTATCAATAAAGATTGTCTGTCCATGGCAGCTACTTGCTCTAAGGCCCTTTCTAATTGTTTTGGGGGGTAACCTTTTTCAATGAATTTATTAGTTAGAAGGTTTGCTTGATGTTGAAAATCACCTACATTCCCGCAGTTTCTTTTGATCCTCATATACTGTCCCTTAGGCACCACCCCTATCCATTTGGGGTGATGACAGCTATGTGTAGGCACATAGCCGTTTCTATCGGTGGCTTTAAAATATGTTTTTGTTTGAAAAAACCCTTGATTTTTGGTAATGGTCAGATCTAAATAGTGGATTTCGTCCTTGCTGTGTTCAACTGTAAATTTAAGGCCATATTGATTGTCGTTCATCTCTAGCAGGAAGAGCGACAAACCGCCCTCGCCTCCCCGTCAGAAAAGAACGACATCGTCTATATACTGTATTGAATCACTTGTGCACTTATATTATCAACAGACTTTGGTGTTTTAGGAATCATCAATTGGTGGTTCACGTATTGTACCATGAGATTTAATACAATTGCACGCTCTAAATGACATATGTCATAACAGAGTTACCAAGTGTAATGGAAATTTGTAAGTTCTGTATATAATTGTATTCTATTTTGTATGTATTGCACACTGCCCTCACTGTGCACACAGCACTAATAATGTTTTCATTACATGTTTGCATTCTTTCGAGTCCTGATTATAATTAGCCTGCCTATGATACGCCCCTTGTTACCATAAATGTACAATTGTAATATTAATGTGATACCTACGTAATCATATGTTTAAAAACCCTCAATTGCGTCATAATAAAGCAGAACAGTTATTTGGAAAGATGCTGAGCGTATCTTTTGTGTCTGTTCCCTACTGCAGTAGTTATTATTAATTTGGAACCACTAATCAATATGAGGATAGGAGTTGCCTATCTATAAATTTCCAGGTCACCAAGCAAGATAAAATAATATACAGAAGTTCTTCTCTATAAACATAATGATACAAAAACGTATCAAGGAAAAGTAATAATGCGCAAAAAAACAAAGTTTCCAGGTATGGTCACCACCATACCTGCATCCTCCTCCCTTTTCCCACAAACCTTATGTTACCACCATGCCTGCATACCCCTTTGTACTACCATGCCTGCAGTACCGTGCATATCCCATATCACCACCATGCCTGTATGCCCCCTTGCTCACCCCCACTCAAAAACGAAATCTGTTCCTTCCACGTTCACTACCATGCCCGCACTCCCTCTTACACTACTGTGCCTTCACACCCCTCTCCTGTACACTTCTCTCACTGTCATACCTGCATGCCCCCTCTCTCTACTGTGCATGCACCCCCTTGTACGCCCCATTTCACTAATATGCCTACATTCCCCTGTACATGCCCTCTCATTGTTGTGTCTACCCCCCATGTATACCACCTCCCAGCTCTGTGCCTACACCCCCTTGTTTACCCCCCCCCCTAACCTAGGGTTGCCACCTTTTCTTCAAGTCAAACCCGAACCATTTAGTGGTGCACGGCAATTTATTTTTATAGTATAAACTATACATATATTTTGCTATTAAATAACATTTCTAATCATATGAAGTTAATAACAAGAGTCCAGAGTTCCCATATTACATCTGCAATCACAGAGTTTCCTTTCACTGTAAGGGGGGACTCTGCAGACTCTGATGTAAGGGAGAACTCTGACATAAGGGATGCTCTGGAAACCCTGATTTAAGGGGAAACCCTGAGAACTCTGATTTATGGAGAAGACTCTTATGTAAGGGGAAACATTGTGGTCTCTGGTGTAAAGGGGAACTCTGATGTAAGGGGTGCTCTGAGAACCCTAATTTACCTTAGTGTACTCACTCAGAGGCAGGAGAGAGAAGGGGGGAGACTTCAGTTACAGATAGGGATGGATGGTGAGCTCACTCACCCATTGGCAGTCAGCACCTCTCATCCAGATGTATCTGAGGCTGATAGACATTAAATTTCCGGACCCAACTTTCCTTTCCTGAGGCACAGCGCTGGAGAGTGGAGTGTGGGCAGGCACAGAGGGGTAGGGGTGGGGGGGAAGAGGTGCAGATCGAGCCCTCTCTCCTCTCCTGTCTTTATGTGTGTGTGTGGGGGGGGGGATTGTTAGTGTTGGCTTTGGGCACTGAGAAAGAGAGTGTAACAGACACTCTCAGCTTAGGAAACTGCAGCCAGCAACCCTGCTGGGAAGCCACAGTCCAGTCTAAATAAAGTGTCCGGGTTTCAGGCAGTCTGAAACCCGGACACACGATTCCAAACCCGAACTGTCCGGGTGAATCCTGGACAGGTGGCAACCCTACCCTAACCACTGTACCTACACCCTCTCTCACAACTGCACCTATGACCCCTTGTACACCCTATTTCACTACTATCCCTTTGCAATCCCCCTTCACCCTCACGCCTCTGCACTTGCTCACTTTGACATTCATTCTGTTCAACGAATGGACACCCTTGTGTTAGTTATAGATATACTCTACCAGACTGGACATATCTCATGACCACACACACTTCTTAAGAAAATTAGACAAACAATCTTCCTGTTCCAGACAATTGACTCCTTTTGAGCACCTCTGCTCTCAAAAGTCGCCCCAGACACATTTGATTTAAACCACGCACTCCCTTCTTTTCACAGACCATAAACCCAACAACTCGACAATGTGTGCTGCATGGCAAAAAGACCTGTCCATATCTATTTCGCCGGAAGAATGGGAAAAAATTCATATCAATATCCATAAAGGATCGATCACTGTGACCACTTAAGAGAATGGATTCAAAATCCAAACTTGCTGGTATCACACACCTGCCTTACTACATAAATTCATCCCAGCAATTCCAGATGAATGCTGGAGATGTACAGATCAACCAGGAACCTTACTCCACATATGGTGGGACTGTTTCCATATTCAAGAGTTCTGGACAGAAGTACATAGGATACTTAATGTCACTACCTACGAACTAGACACACCTATCAATCTGCACCTACCACAAATCGCTGGCGATGCACATGATAACTGCAGCAAAACAATGCCTACCGATACACTGGAAATCCCAAACTTCCCCTTCAATTAAAGAATGGTTCGGCAGAACTAACAGGACCGCTGAAATGGCATGTAATTACAATTCCTGATATAATAGTTCACAGCAGGGCGTTCCAGAGCCCACCAAGAGTAGCTGTGAGGGCTTACAGTGTTGTGGCAACACCAACATCTAATGGGGCAAATTTCTGCAGAGTATATACAGCAGGCCCCTACTTTCAAACATCCAACTTACAAACGACTCCTACTTGAAAACAGGAAGTGAGAGGAAATCTACCCCTAGGAAGGAAAATTCTATCCTGTTTGATTTAATTTGGGAAAAAGGTGTCTCCTCTCTACTGATGCTTTATCACCAATCCTTGTTTCAATAAAAACCCCACTTTTCCAAAAACATTTGTCATTGGGACGGAAAGTGAGGTGAAAAAAACAGGTGCACAGACAGCAAAACAAATGTTACAGGGGTGATAACTCTTCCCTATGTTCTCCAAAAAGCGTAAAAATAATTTATTTTTGGATGGAGCTACACTTAAAAATGTACCTGTTCAAAATTACAAACAGATTCTACTTAAGAACAAACCTACTGTCCCTGTCTTGTTTGCACCGCCTGTATACTGCTGTTCAGAGTATATAGGGTTGTAGGTATAGGGTTTTATTTTGGGTGCGGGGTTCCCCTTAATATCCATACAAGACCCAAAGGGGCTGGTAATGGGCTGGGGTGGGGGGGGGGGGGTGATGGGGTAGCCATGCCATTTTTCTCAAAGATTTTCAGCCATATGGCCAGGACAAGACATGACATTAAAGCCGCAAGCAGTTTTAAATGGCTTCTTTTTTTCCTTTACAAATGTAATTTTGTGCAGGGACAGTTCTAAACACGGGAAACACATGCCACTTCACAGGCATACTTTAGACACCCCCCAGGTACCACATTTAAAGGTATATTTCACTTTTTTTTCACTTTATGCATCATTAAAATCACTGCACCAGAAAAAATGTTAGTTTTTAAAACTTCTCTTTGCATTGATACATGTCCCCTGGGGCAGGACCCGGGTCCCCAAACCTTTTTTATGACAATAACATGCATATTGGCCGTTATAATTAGCACTTTAGATTTCGAACGTTCGCGTCCATTGTAACTAATAGGGTTCTAACGGTCGTGCAAACTTTCGGTCTGTTCGCTGGTTCTGGTGCGAACCAAACCCGGGGGTGTTCGGCTCATCCCTTCCCAACAAGTCTAGAATTGCAACATACATAAGATCTGTTCAATCACACATATCTCACCCTGACACATGGGGATGCAATGCAACTTTGATTTTTTGACTACCTGTTCTCCCTGTTATAGATCATATTGTCTCTGTACAATGTGTTTGTTCAATGTTTTATGTACCTTACCTATGTAAACAATAAAAAAATAAATAAAAATATACTCACTTGTGTCGGCTGCATGGGAGAGACTCCATCCACAGCACATGAACAGCACAAAGCCAAAGTGATGGTTCATCTTGACTATTTGCCTGCAGAAGCCTTCAACATCCACTTATATAAAGGCTGTCAATTAGGCCAGCCCTTCACTGGGCAGGTTGATTATTCAAACTCAAAATTCCATTAATTATTATTTATTTATTTATTTATTTTTTTATGATGGCCCCAGGGCTCTTCCATAGAATCTTGGCCGGTTAAGCAGGAACTGGCAGAGATTCGAACCATATATGGAGAAAGGTGGAATGTACCAAGTTGATCTACTTGGCTACAACCAGCCTGCTGGATTTTACTTGTGATTATTGCTAGTGGCTGGTATAGCCATTAGCAATAACCATTGTCTTCTCCCTGCAGGGACTGCTCCCCCCCTGCCAGGAGAAGACAATGGCTCAGCAGGAGGGATTCCCACATCAACACTCTCTGTGTTGATGGGGGAATCAAGCAAATTTGCTGTGGTTGCAGGAAAAATAATTTCACCGTGATTGGCCTGACTTAAGATGGCCATAGATGGATCGAAATGGGCCAGTTCAGCAGGGACCAGCCAAATTCTGATCCATTCATGGCGCTCCCGTTTGTTTTTTCCATCTAGGACCATTCTATCCACCTATGGCCTTTCCCGTTCATGTTTTCAAAGAAGAATGTCAGGCGGAAGGGGGCCGACATGGCCAACCACTAAGCAAAATGTGTCCAGTTCATCAAGTGTATGGTATGGAAGAGTCCTGGGGCCATCATAAAAAAAATGTACAGGATTTTGAGTTTAAAAAAAATAAAAAAATTTTTTTTACAAAATTCTGAGTTTGAAAGTCAGAATTCTGAGATTCAAAGTCAAAATTCTGAGATTAAAAGTCAGAATTCTGAGTTTCAAAGTCAGAATTCTGAGTTTCAAAGTCAGAATTCTGAGCCTCAGGGCTCTTCCATACTCACTATCTCATATTTTAAAATATATAATATTTAATATAAAATCAATATATTTAAAATATATATATATATATATATATATATAACTTAAAAAAATAACTCTGACCTGAATTAGAACCAACATAAGTCTGTTACTCTAACCACTAAGCTATTGCCCAATGTACGCTATATATTTGTTTTTATGTTTGATATGAGGTTTATTGTCTGTGTAGCGCTGGCTCCTGATGAGCAGGCGCTATTGTTTTCAAAAATTAAGTTGCCTGAAGCCACAGTTGGGCTTCAGGATAATTTATCAAAATTTCTGGTTTCAGTACCAGTCCAGCTGGGTTGCACTGGGTTCTCCTTGACCGTAGGTGTCGCTGTCACCGCCGGCAAGAGTAGAAACGCAGTCTAGCTGGATGCATTGAATGCCACTTATCTCTCGGAACCAGCCCAGTGGGAGTGTCCTCCTGCTGTACATTCTGGGGGGTGGTATTTAAGGTACCAACGCCATATTGGAGGGGAGTTATTTTCTGTCTATTTGGTTCTGGTGGTCCTCCTGACCCAGCTCTATGGCCCTCCTGGCCTGGGGTGCGGAACCGTGCATTCGAGTCTCCGAGGCAACGCAACTGAAGGGACAGGCCCGACTGAAGTTCGGAGCCTACTGATCCTAGGGAAGGTCCGCTGCCATCTCATCTGAAGGGAGAGGCCCAGCAACTGAAGTACCCCAGGGGAGGACTCGTTCAGGAGAGGGCCGTGCGCAAGGCTGGCTTCTCTGAAGGAGCCTGGAGACTTAGTTGAAGGACGCAACCTGGATCAACATTCATACGGTATCGCCGGGTCAGCTGAGAGAAACTGGTACCGTATGCTAAATCTTTAAAATTCATCCAAATCCCTCAGTAACACTCAAGTGTAACTTACAAGTCTGTGGCAGAGACTTTGCCGAGCATCCCACCGCCTGCTGGGCCTAGTGAGAGAGGCCTATCCGGGGGGTAATTGAATCCAGTTTGTGGAACAGTAATATCCTTTGGATTCTTCTAATATTTTCACCTTGCAAATCTAAGTACCTGAACTCACTCCTAATCCTCTACCCTTTTTGAGAGACTTTGTCTTCTTTTTCTAAATAAATAATCCAAAGAGGATCACAGTGTCAGTTTCAACATTTCTTTGGGCCACTTTCCAAGGGATCCCCAAGACGGAGAAGCAAGCAGGTGAGGTAACGCTAAGCCCAAATCAAACCAGCAGCTCCTTCGGAGGTTAGTGCTACATCTGGAACACAACTGTATTAGTCCTCACAAGTAATTGCTATGATCAATCCGTTATGACCATAGACACACATTGTCCTGCTGCCTTCTAGCCATTCACAATTCCCTAATGTAGGGGCAACAGTGGAATGTTTCCTACAAGTTGGGGTGCAGAGCTGTGCTGGCCATTGTGTTCTGTTATCTATGGAAGCTGTGTCCCCCCCACACTCACACACAATACACACATTTTCAGCATTGCTCTTTGTGACGGATCTCTGATGCCTCTTCTGAGCATCTCCGCCAGACCTGTGTCTCCTGTCCTCCAAATGCACCCGCAGCCTGCAGATTCGCCATAACCAGCCCTTAACCCCTCAATCACGAGACAAGCCACACAGGTGTTGAGGGTTAAACATCCAGAGCATAAACTGTTTATTAAGTTTCAAAAATACACTTTAAACACATTTGAGGACACCCCCCTTAGCCTTGTCATAGAGGGGTAGGGGACAAGGAAGAACCAATGGAAACTCAACACTTGTATATTCAAACAGCTACAGTTGAAACATATAAAGGGATTATGATAAGCAGGCAGCCCCTCCTAACAGATCCCCTGCTGAGATGTGTCTCCAGTGCAGACCTTTTGTCTACATCCCTTGACCCAACACAATTAAACACAGCAACAAGAGGGGGGGGGGGGGGGGGGGGTGGGGAGAAGGGATGCAGCATTACATTACCTTATATCAGTGCCATTTTGTATATGTCTTTATCAGCTAAAAGTACATTATTTGTAAAATAAAAGTATATATTTAGCCCAGCCGGGCCAATAGGTTTGGGTAGCCAGGAATGACTCCACAAGCCCAGCCACAGATCCCGCATTTACCCGGTTCCGATGAACTGGTGACTCTGGACACAAATGTCTGGAGGTGGTATCTTCTCCAGGTGCTGGGAGATGGCAAATAGCCCTCCAAACCTCATGTTCTCTGCTGGGCCATAGTCTGTGGGTAGGAGATGAGCCCACAACCCCCTCCAAAACACACAGCGACAGTGGGTTCTGTCACATTTCTCCCCTTTTAAAAACAGACTAGCCAGGTCCCTGACCCTCAACTGGTCTGGACTTGGGTTAGTCACAAATTCCCACCCTGGGCAAACAGGAAAAGTATGACTCTGGCGCTGGGGAGCAAAACCGCACATACGGTCTCCCGTGAATAAAAACAGCCACTGCCGAGTGGGAACAGATGTCCGCATTCCCCTGATCCGGGGCTGGGTTGTAGTTATTGGGGGGAGCTGAATAATCCTCTCCCCCGCTGCCAGCGCTTCAGCAGGTAGGGAGCATAGGCTGGTAGTGCTAGGCCGTTGGGGAAGAAAAGGCGCTTGATTTTCTCCTGATGTAGTTACCAGCCGCTGGGGAGATATCTTGCAGGGACTATCTCCCGGACTCTCCATCCCGTAGCCAGCGCTTCAGCTGGGGGGACATGTGCAAAGGTAGAGTTCAGCCGCTGGAGAGGGGGAAGAGTTTTTTCCCCTCCCGGTTCTGTGAACAGCTGCTGGGGGGACTTCTGACAGGGGCCTTCTCCCAAACCCTCCAAAAACATACTGAGGGCTGGGCAGGGGCCAGCGGCACTCTGCCCCATAGCCAGCGCTTCTGCTGGGGGGATAAACACTGGGGTAGTGTCCAAGTGCTGGGGAGGTATAATTCCTTCATCCACTCCCGGTGGGGATATCCGCTGCTGGGGAAACAGCTCCCGAAGATCATCTCTCGGACTCTCCGGATCCAATTCTGAGGGTGGGCAGAGGCCAGCGGCGCTCTGCCTCGTAGCCAGCGCTTCTGCTGGGGCACCGGATGCGATACTCTGGACTTGCTGCTGATCACCATCTGCCCGCCTTCCAGCGCCTGTCTCAACTCCCCCTTCCAAGACTTTTATGCCATTAGCTTGTCTCGCTACCTGGGGAACCTCCGACGCATTCCAGCATTCAAGCACTCGCAGTGCCCTCTGTATCTTTGCTGCTTCTTCCTTTGTGGTTAGAACGAGAAAACGTAGGGGCACCCCTGGCCCCATTTGCTCCGCATCTTCGCGACTGTCCGCTTTTTCTCCCGGACAGTCCCAGGCAACGGGAGCCATGCCGGGCTGTTGATCACCATCAAACAGCCGCTTGTAGGCAATCTCGAGCTTCCATTCCTGCTCAACCAGGAACTCCAATTCCTCCAGGTCACATGCCTCTTCTGGGAGGTCCAGCACCTCATCTCGGAAGTCCAGGATGTCTTCCAGCCGCCACTCCTCGATGCTCCCAAAGTCTGGGTCTCCGTACATTTTTTGATGGAGCAGCCCCACGCTGCCGTAGCCAACGCCTTCTGTAGGGCTGCCATCTGCTGTACCTGGCCACAGTTGAGCCGCGAACCACCGGAGGGCTCTGTAGCTGGCGTCCAGCCTCATCTCCTCCCGGACCAATCTTCCGAGCTCCGTCTTCCACTCATCTCGTGGTTGTTCCCTCAGAAACACCTCTCGTGCACGGTACTGCGTCCAGTACATCTCTGTAGAGGAGGGAAGGATCTTTCCCTGATGGTGCCTGTGACAGACCTAGCCAGGACACGGGCTTTTTGAGAGGACTAACTACGAGCCTCCTGCCCACCGATCATGGGCCCTGGATTTTAAGGGGCACAGGGTGAAGGAGAACATTCAATGCTGTATATATGTATATATATATATATATATATAGTGTGTGTGTCTCATGCTGTTGGGACATACACTCTGATGCTAGATGTTAATTGAGTTAGTTGATCCCATTGTCCTCTGCACAATGCAGGAGACGCTCCGTCTGTTACTGGTGGTCTCCTGCTATTGTGATGAGATGTCTTGTGGTGGTAATTATGTTAATTTATAATCAACTGTGTTTAGCTCGGTGACCACAAGTCTGGCCTGTAGTGAAATCCTGAGTCACATCGGCTGCTTAAAGGAATTAGCTAATTAGTTTATGTTAAGTTGTTACAAGTGTATTGTTAGAATAATATGAGCAGGAGGGGGGATCTCCTCTTCCACTGTATATAAATGTAATCTTTGTAATAAATCTTCAGTCCATGTTTGAGCAACTAAGCAAGTGTCGCCTCGTTTGGTGCTTGGGAGCGGTTGGAATATCTGATACCCGTATCCAGACTGGAAGGAAGTTATATATGACAAATACACTCAAGAGGAGTGTAGGGACGTTCCGTCACATTGTTGGCAAGCAGTGGGATGCTTCCTGCAGTCTGGGACATCCAAACCTCCACCTGGATCCAAGGTCCGGATAGCAGGAGAGGAGGAGAGGTACAGATACCAGCCGCCATGGAAGAGGAATTCAGGAGGAGGTTGCGAGAGATGCAGCTACAGCACAGAGGACCAGTATCAGAGCAGGTCCTGCTGGGATGGTTTGATTCTATCCGCTGTGAACTCTGGAAGGAAGCGCTAGCCTGTGAGCGGCGTCACCAGGGAAAAGTTCTCCCCTCCATCCAGGAAAGGTACTGGTCGCAGTATGGATTGCGGGTGCTGTTTTTGGGAGAGAAACCGCACAAGGAGCAGACAGCTGAATTAAGCAGGCTGATCTGGGCAGAGATGAAGCTGGATGAAAGTTACAGAGCCCTCCGGTGGCATGTATCCCAAGCATGCCCTTGGATAGCAGATGACAGCCCAACGGAAGGCTTAAGCTACGGCGGCCTGGGACTGTTGTATGTGAAGCTGACAGGGGACTCTAACTTTGGGAGTGATTTGGAGTGGCGGTTGGATGAAATCATGGATTTCAGAAAAGGGCTACTGAACATCTCGGAAGTGCACTGGGCACTGGAAGATTTGGAGTTTCTGGCCGATCAGGAATGGGAGCTGGAAATTGCCTACAGACGGCTGCTAGACTCTGCTCAGCGCCAGGGCCGGGCTCCCTTTGCCTGGGACTATCAGGAAATACCAGTGGACAACTCTGGTCTGGCTGAAGAGTCGGCAATGTGGCAGAGTAACAGTGTGCTTTGCCAACCTGCCCCTACAGCTATGGATGCGGAGGTCTTATGGCGGATGCAAGTGCTGACTGACCTTGATGATCCTGTTTCTGCATGGGATGATCTTGGATGGAGGAATGTGCCTGTCCAGCAGCATGCCAGGGAATCGGCAGTGGAAAATCTGGAAATTGCCACCCCAGAAACTGAAGTGCTGACAACCGGCCAGAGCTCTGCCAACCTCTGCTCAGCACTGATAGCATCTTCTGGGTTCCATGGACAGGAGATGGTGAATCTTTATCCCCAGACACCAGTTGCAGAGACTGGGGATTTGATAGACTTTTCTGCTGAGGAAAAACAGCCTGATGAGCCTCCATCAGAAGAGCTGGTATTAGGGCCAAACTTCATTGAGCTCTGCCCAGCACCAACAGCAGTATCTGTGGAGTTCCAGGAAGCCGGGGCAGTTGGCCCCTCTCTCCGGCGACAAGCTGATGTAGTGAAGCTGCTACTCCCAGCTGAATCACTGGCAACAGGGCAGAGCACCGCTGGCCTCTGCCTAGCACCTACAGTGTCTCTACAGCTTCAAGAAGCTGGGGCGATCGGTCACACTGTCCAGCAGCAGACGGCGCCCCAGAATGATGACACCAACCCAGCTAAAGTGCTGGCAACCGGACAGAGGGTCCAAGACCTCTGCCCCACACTTGTGGCAGTTCTGGAGGCCCAGGGTGAGGAGGTGGTGGTCACTCCCGAGCAGCAGCTCAGGACCCAAGGAGAGGATGCAATCTGCACTTCACAACGGCAGCTTGAGCTGATATCGGTGGATGGGACTTCAGTCCCCACCTGTATACCCCAGGGATGCTGGGCGGTCGGCCCAGATCCCCAACAGTATGATGGAGTGAGCCCAGTCACCCTGTCTTCTCTCCAGCGGCTGAAAAGACTCCAGGGAGAAGGGCCAGTCCAGGCCTCTCCCCAGCGGCGGATATGTTCTATGAGAGAGGCAGAGGTTGGCTGGGTGAGTGCTCTGTTTGAAACAATTTGTTTGGGGTACTGTGTGGGTACAGGCATTAGAGGACTGGAACTATGGACTAACTTCGGAGTCAACCCGTCTGGGGTCTCCTCCTGTGTTAGTCTCCTGCCGAAAGGGGAGAAATGTGACAGACCTAGCCAGGACACGGGCTTTTTGAGAGGACTAACTACGAGCCTCCTGCCCACCGATCATGGGCCCTGGATTTTAAGGGGCACAGGGTGAAGGAGAACATTCAATGCTGTATATATGTATATATATATATATATATATATAATGTGTGTGTCTCATGCTGTTGGGACATACACTCTGATGCTAGATGTTAATTGAGTTAGTTGATCCCATTGTCCTCTGCACAATGCAGGAGACGCTCCGTCTGTTACTGGTGGTCTCCTGCTATTGTGATGAGATGTCTTGTGGTGGTAATTATGTTAATTTATAATCAACTGTGTTTAGCTCGGTGACCACAAGTCTGGCCTGTAGTGAAATCCTGAGTCACATCGGCTGCTTAAAGGAATTAGCTAATTAGTTTATGTTAAGTTGTTACAAGTGTATTGTTAGAATAATATGAGCAGGAGGGGGGATCTCCTCTTCCACTGTATATAAATGTAATCTTTGTAATAAATCTTCAGTCCATGTTTGAGCAACTAAGCAAGTGTCGCCTCGTTTGGTGCTTGGGAGCGGTTGGAATATCTGATACCCGTATCCAGACTGGAAGGAAGTTATATATGACAAATACACTCAAGAGGAGTGTAGGGACGTTCCGTCACAGTGCCGCTCGTGGCTTAGCATCTCTTGCCAGAGTTGCCGGCGGATCACATCCTCCCAGCCGAGCATGGTGTGCTCTGTCGCTGGTCCCCGATGTTGCTTCCGCATGCCTTGCAGCCTCCTCCCGAACTCCGCTCTCATGCTAGCTGGTCCCCGTATCGCTCCTCGATGGCTGCCCGGATCTTGAATCCCGGTGGTGATTTGGATGTCCCGGACTGCAGGAGACATCCCACTGCTGCCACCACTGTGACGGATCTCTGATGCCTCTTCTGAGCATCTCCGCCAGACCTGTGTCTCCTGTCCTCCAAATGCACCCGCAGCCTGCAGATTCGCCATAACCAGCCCTTAACCCCTCAATCACGAGACAAGCCACACAGGTGTTGAGGGTTAAACATCCAGAGCATAAACTGTTTATTAAGTTTCAAAAATACACTTTAAACACAGTTGGGGACACCCCCCTTAGCCTTGTCATAGAGGGGGTAGGGGACAAGGAAGAACCAATGGAAACTCAACACTTGTATATTCAAACAGCTACAGTTGAAACACATAAAGGGATTATGATAAGCAGGCAGCCCCTCCTAACAGATCCCCTGCTGACATGTGTCTCCAGTGCAGACCTTTTGTCTACATCCCTTGACCCAACACAATTAAACACAGCAAGAAGAGGGGGGGGGGGGGGGAGAAGGGATGCAGCATTACATTACCTTATATCAGTGCCATTTTGTATATGTCTTTATCAGCTAAAAGTACATTAATTGTGGAATAAAAGTATATATTTAGCCCAGCCGGGCCAATAGGTTTGGGTAGCCAGGAACGACTCCATAAGCCCAGCCACAGATCCCGCATTTACCCGGTTCCGATGAACTGGCGACTCTGGACACAAATGTCTGGAGGTGGTATCTTCTCCAGGTGCTGGGAGATGGCAAATAGCCCTCCAAACCTCATGTTCTCTGCTGGGCCATAGTCTGTGGGTAGGAGATGAGCCCACAACCCCCTCCAAAACACACAGCGACAGTGGGTTCTGTCACACTCTTTATGTTAGAGCAGATGACAGAGAAGGATAAGACAGCAAACCGAGGAACTATTAATACATTAGAGGAACCAGAGAACCCAGTACTGCCTGCTTCCCTATACTGCGTGCTGTAATTAAGATATATTTACATATCCATATACAGAGCAGAAGACATGTAAGTTTGCACATTGATGGTCTGTGGGTGTCACTACATTATTGCTCATTGGTCCTAAAATCCATCTAATAGAGACTACTCTTTGAATCTCAGAATTCTGACATTTAATCTCAGAATTCTGATTTTTAATCTCAGAATTCTGACTTTTAATCTCAAAATTCTGACTTTAAATCTCAGAATTCTGACTTTAAATCTCAGAATTCTGACTTTGAAACTCAGACTTCTGGCTTTGAATCTCAGAATTCTGACTTTGAAACTCAGAATTCTGACTTTCAAACTCATTTTTTTTTTTCAAACTCAAAATCCTGTACATTTTTTTTTATGATGGCCCCAGGGCTCTTCCATAAGATTCAAACCGTCTATGGCTGCCTGGCTGGCATTAATTTTTTTTTCACTCAAGCTGAACAAAGTGTGGAAAGCTTTAGCGCTTTTTAGTGCATTAGCTGGTTTTGCACTTATTTTCTAAATAGCAATTTTTGCACTACACATACTGTGGCAGGTGAAAGCTCGTAATCCTAAGTACTCGCATATCAAAGCGAGTTTTCCCATTGAAGTCAATAGAAACGAAAATAATTTGTTCCGCATTGACTTCAATGGGATGCAATACCGCATGCGGCCAGAGGCGGGGGGGCACCGGAGAGCCTCTGAAATGGCCGAAAAGGCCCAGGCACACTTCGACTGACCTTGGCAAACCTCGGAAAGACTCAGTTTAAGAGCCTTTCCGAGGTTTGCAGAGGTCAGCCGAACTGTCCTCTGGCCTTTCCGTGCATTTCCGAACGCCGACGATCGGCGCTGTTCGGCTCCGGCGCCCCCCACCTCAATGGGGGGCGCCGAAGCAACACTCGCAAACCGAGTTAGGATTTTTAGAAATACAGTTATCGTTTTGCGAAACGCTTGTTAACCTCGTTACTCGCAAACCGAGATTCCACTGTATAATTAAAAGTTATGGCTCATTGATTAGTTGGGTAAACAGGCTCCACTAGCTTCGTTTACATAAGATGCAATACCTACAAGAGATCAGGAGAGATTAGCCTGTACCAACAAAGGTTTCCAGAAAACATTCTTATCATAAGGAAATCTTTGCCAATTGGCAGTAAAGCACATTCTTCTTCCTTTTTTAAAAGAAAATATCTGAAAAATTTTCTTTATTTGCATATAGGAAGCTATTTATTTCTTTTCACCAGAAAAGAAAGATGACCAACAGGCCCGTTGTGTTCCTGGGAACTCGAAATTTCGATCCGGCGCTTTACAGAAGTGTTTTCTCAAAAGAAAATATTGTGCTGGAACAATTTGTTTTCACTACAATCGTATTCCTTCCTTATCCAGAGTAGGGGAGGCATCCTCATGTATTATCTACTGTATGAGAACGATGAGTCATATCACGTCCTCCAAAAAACTCCTATGCCCATTTTAATTAAAGTGACTCTGTCCATTTAGAGAGGGACGGGCCCTCCTTTCGAAGCCAATCTCCATTCCCCTATTTTCGTCTCAGGTTTTCTTCTTTTCGGTCTGATATACTGATCTCTATTTATTTATTAAAGATACTTAGTGCTGTCAATTTCAAGCAGCGTTTTACATATATGGTATATTGTACAGTCACATCAGTCCCTGCCTTCAAGGAGCTTACAATCTAACTCACATACATACATACATACACTATATTTCCAAAAGTATTGGGACATCTGCCTTTACACGCACATGAACTTGAATGGCATCCCAGTCTTAGTCCGTAGGGTTCAATATTGAGTTGGCCCACCCTTTGCAGCTATAACAGCTTCAACTCTTCTGGGAAGGCCGTCCACAAGGTTTAGGAGTGTGTCTATGGGAATGTTTGACCATTCTTCCAGAAGGGCATTTGTGAGGGCAGGCACCAAAGTGGATAAGCAGCCCTGGATCGCAGTTTCCGCTCTAATTCATCCTAAAGGTGTTCTATCAAGTTGAGGTCAGAACTCTGTGTAGACCAGTCAAGTTCCTCCACCCCAAACTCGCTCATCCATGTGTTTGTGCATTAGTGAGCAGTCATTTTGGAACAGGGAGGGGCCATCCCCAAACTGTTCCCACAAAGTTGGGAGCATGAAATTGTCTAAAATGTCTTGGTATGCTGACGCCTTAAGAGTTCCCTTCACTAGAACTAGACTGGCCTGCACAGAGTCCTGACCTAAACCCGATCGAACACCTTTGGGATGAATTAGAGCGGAGACAGCAATCCAGGCTTTCTCGTCCATTATCAGTGCCTGACCCCACAAATGTGCTTCTTAAAGAATGGTCAAACATTCCCATAGACACACTCCTAAACCTTGTGGACAGCCTTCCCAGAAGAGTTGAAGCTGTTATAGCTGCAAACGGTGCGCCAACTCAATATTGAACCATACGGACTAAGACTGGGATGCCATTAAAGTTCATGAGCGTGTAAAAGCAGACGTCCCAATATTTTTGGTAATATAGTGTATACTAGGGCCAATTTAGACAGCAACCAATTAACCTACCATCATATCTTTGGAGTGTGGGAGGAAACCCACACAGGCACAGGGAGAACATGAAAACTCCAGGCAGGTAGTGCTGTGGTTGGTATTCAAACCAACAACCCTAGTGCTGCTATGGGAAAGTGCTAACCACTTAGGCTAGATTTCCACTATTGAGACCCCAAAGTCAAGCGAGTTACAGTGTGACTTTGCAATGTGATTTTTGTTGCGATTTGATGCGACTTTATAAATGACTTTGTGTGACTTTGATGTTATGCGATTTAGTCATAGTGATGTAATTCCTTATCCCACGCAGTCATTTCCCCTTCCTCTTTCGTTTATAATGCTTAGTAGGGATGAGCTTTCTGTTTGGGTCGAACATGAGTTCGACTCAAACATTGGCTGTTCGCCCGTTTGTCGAAAATCGAACATTATGGGCCGTTCGTGACAAATTAGAGCGGCGCGTAATGGCCCATAATGCACTTCCTCAGACTTTTTGTTGAGTCTTCTTCTAGGAACAGCCAATTGTCTTGTTTGTCCAAATGTAGACATTAAGCTTTACGGTTAATCAAAAATATCACATTGTAAAGGTTAATCAAAAATATCACATTGTAAAGGGAAAGGTAGAACCTTTCTCTTTACAAACAAGACAATTGGCTGTTCCTAGAAGAAGACTCAACAAAAAGTCTGAGGAACCTTTCTCTTTACAATGTAATATTTTTGATTAACCTTAAAGCTTAATGTCTACATTTGGACAAACAAGACAATTGGCTGTTCCTAAAAGAAGACTCAACAAAAAATCTGAGGAACCCTCCCAGGGGCAAGGTACGGCTGTACCAAGACAGGCTCCCACACTGGTGGACACCGGCTGCCACTTCAGTAACCGGAGGGTCTTCCCATCAGCTCTATAGTTCCCTTTCTGTAGCTTCTGAATCACCAACTATCAATGTAGTTGGACAAATAAAATAATTGGCTTTTTCCTAGAAGAAGACTCAACAAAAAGTCTAATGCCGCGTACACACAATCGGACTTTCCGGCGGACTTGGTCCGGCCGACCATAGTCCGGCGGACATTCCGATCGTTTTTCCCAAAAGTCCGCCGGACCTAGATTTAAAACATGTTTTAAATCTTCCCGCAGAAAGTCCGCCAGAACCAGTTCCTGTCGGGAAGTCCACCCGTCTGTATGCAGGTCCGCCGGACTTTCCAAATGAACGGACTTGCCCACACACGGAGTAAAGTCAGGGACTAGAGAAGGTAGTCAATCTTGCCGCTTTCATCTGTGAGATTGACACCTTGCGAGCCCCGTCGCCTGGTATGGATTTTGAGTGTAACCCCCTACGCTAAAAAAAAACCCTATGCGGAAAAAGAATGGGAATGGAAGGGGAAAGGGAAGGGGAATGGGCGGGGGGGGGGATGTGTGGGGATAGTGGATTGGAAAAATAAATAATGTGAATATCAATGGTGAGATAATACATCAATTTGGTATGGACTATGCCAAATAGGGTGAATGTGTAGTGATATAGAACCTCCTCTTGAGATTGATGTGTGAATATACTAGCCTATAGGTGTGTGTGTAATGGCGGTGATCTGCGATATGCGGCGGACAGATCGGACACTTTTTGACACATTTTTGGGACCAGTGACATTAATACAGCAATCAGTGCTATAAAAATGCACGGATTACTGTGTAAATGTCACTGGTAGGGAAGGGGTTAACACTAGGGGGTGATCAAAGGGTTAAATGTGTTCCCTGGGAGGTGTTTCTAACTGTGGGGGGAGGGGACTGACTGGAGGAGGAGAGAGATCTCTGTTCTCAATCACTAGGAACAGCAGATCTGTCTCTCCTTCCCTGTCAGAATGGTGACCTGTCTGTTTACATTAACAGATCCCCGTTCTGTCTCTCTGAGGAGTGATCGTGGGTGGCCGGCTGGCCACGCACAGGTCCTTTTATACTCCTATATACATGTATAGAGCCATGACAGGTCCCCTTTATATTCCTTTATACATGTAGACCGCCATGACCGTTCCCCTTTAGTTATCATGATATAAAATAATGAATGTGGGGGCCTTTTCTTGGGTGTGTTTTTTTTCGGGGGGGGGGGCAGCATTTCATTCTTGGTCCCAGGCAGCAAAATGTCTTGGGTCGGCCCTGATTCCTACTATACACCTCCCATATATCCCTACTATATACCCCCCATGTATCCCTACTATACACCCCCCATATATTCCTACTATACCCCCCATAAATTCCTATTCTACAACCACCATATATTACTACTATGCACTCCCAGCCTCCCAGCATTTAGAAGCTTTTAAAGAACTTGGGAGGCGGCGGGAAGGGGTTAATTTCATTCATAAAATTTACACCCACATCAGTGGCGGCTGGTGAAGTTTTAGGATGGGGTGGCGCCAGACCCCGCCCTTCCTCTTTGACCCCTCCCACTTGGTGAAAATGGGCGTGGTTTGAGCGCAATATTGGGGGGCGTGGCTCTAAGGTGGTGTGGTTAGCAACTGAGATGAACGAGGGATGGAGGGAGAGGGAGAGAGGAATGAAGGGACAGCAGGCCCAGATCCTACACAACAATAGAAAAGAGAGGCCCGTAGCAATGCCGAAGGGATTCGGCGTAGGGCCGGCATGACAGGGGTTAACGGGGGCGGAGCCATGCAGGGGAGATGTAGAGGGATGTCAGCTAATAGGACGGGGAGGCAGCATGGAAGGTAGTTAGGCAGGAAGCGGAAGGGGAGGGGCCAGTCTGCACGAGGAGCCGTGAGGGTAAGGAGCTTCCCACCCACCCGCCCTACAATTGGAGGAGCTTGGTGCTGGTAGGGAGAGGGTTGGATAAATACTGGTTGGTGGTTATTTGGCGGGGTGCAAGGCACTTGTTAAGGTCATAGGGCACCTAAAAGGGCATGGTTTAGGGACCCGTCTGAGGGCGGCTCCCAGTTGGTATATGGGTACATGCTAGTTGTCTCTGAGTCGGAGGCTTTAGCGACTTGAGGCCTGAGAATTGACTAGCAGGTACAGTTATGGGTTATGCCTATTGGACCTTGTGCCCCATGCTGTGATAGAACTGGAAATATATATATATATTTATATATATATATATATATATATAATATATATATATATATATATATATATATATAGATAAAAAGGTTATTACGTTATTTTATGTTAATTATGGAAATTTATATATTGGTTAAATAAAATGGCGTTTGCCAATTCACTCCACCCATGTGTTGTGTGGTCATTAGAGGGAGGGATGGGTTTATTGGTAACAGGTTAAGCCATAGTAAATACCATAGTCATGTGTATTCTAGAAAGTTTAACAAATCAGCAGATAAAGATACTCCAAACACCTGGTGTTAGCACTTCAATCATCCCAGCACCATGGTTGTTATGCTGTCAGGATGATTGAAGCGCATTATTTCTATTATTACATTGTAATATAAAATGAAATCATTCAACTCACCATAATGCAGAATCAGTGGGAGCCCTGAGCGTGTCACTAGCCATGTCTCCTACAACCAGATGCCATCAGGCGTCCCCAGCAGAGTCCCTCCTTACATGCAGCCTCTGTCACATCAAATGCAGCCTCTGTCCCACCAAATGCAGCCTCTGTCCCACCAAATGCAGCCTCTGCCACCCCAAATGCAGCCTCTGCCCCCCCCACAAATGCAGCCTCTGCCCCCCCCCCCCAAATGCAGCCTCTGCCCCCCCCCCCAAATCCAGCCTATGTCCCCCCAAATGCAGCCTCTATCCCCCCTCAAATGCAGCCTGCCTGTGTCCCCCCCCAAATGCAGCCTGCCTGTGCCCCCCCCCCCCAAATGCAGCCTGCCTGTGCCCCCCCCGAATGCAGCCTGCCTGTGCCCCCCCCCAAATGCAGCCTGTGCCCCCCCCCCAAATGCAGCCTGCCTGTGTCCCAATAAATGCAGCCTGTGTCTCCCCCAAATGCAACCTGCCTGTGTCCCCCCCAAATGCAACCTGCCTGTCTCCCCCCCCCCCCCAAATGCAGCCTGCCTGTGTCCCCCCCGAATGCAGCCTGCCTGTGTCCCCCCCAAATGCAACCTGCCTGTGCCCCTCCAAATGCAGCCTGCTTGCAGTGGCATCACTAGGGTTGGTGTCACCTGGTGCGGAAAACATTGGTGTCACCCCCCCTCCACCAACTATAGTCCCCCCTCAGTACAGACCCCCCCTCAGTACAGACCCCCCTCACTAAGTACAGACCCCCCTCCCACAGTATAGATCCCTCTCCCTCAGTACAGACCCCCCACCCACAGTATAGATCCCCCTCACTAAGAACAGACCCCCCTCCTTCAGTACAGACCACCATCCGTCTGTATAGACCACCCTCCCTCAGTACAGACCACCCTCCATCAGTATAGACCCCCCCCTAAGTACAGACCTCCCTCCCTCAGTACAGACACCCCTATCAGTGTAGAATCCCCCCTCTTAGTGCAGACACCCCTCCTTTAGTGCAGACCCCCCATCAGTATAGAATCCCCCCTTAGTGCAGACCCCCACAGTATAGACACCCCCTTAGTATAGACACCCCCTTAATACAGACCCATTAGTATAGACACCCCCATTTAGTGCAGACCCCCACAGTATAGACACCCCCTTAGTGCAGACCCCCCATCAGTATAGACACCCCCTTAGTGCAACCCCCGCAGTATAGAATCCCCCCTTAGTGCAGACCCCCCCTATCAGTACAGAATCCCCCCTTAGTGCAGACCCCCCATCAGTATAGAATCCCCCCTTAGTGCAGACCCCCACAGTATAGGCACCCCCCTTAGTGCAGGCCCCAACATCAGTATAGACACCCCCCATCAGTATAGACACCCCCTTAGTGCAAACCCCTGCAGTATAGAATCCCCCCTTAGTGCAGACCCCCCATCAGTATAGAATCCCCCCTTAGTGCAGACCCCCATCAGTATAGACACCCTCTTAATGCAAACCCCTGCAGTATAGAATCCCCCCTTAGTGCAGACCCCCCATCAGTATAGAACCCCCCCCCTTAGTGCAGACCCCCCCCATCAGTATAGAATCCCCCTTAGTGCAGACCCCCCATCAGTATAGACACCCCCCTTAGTTCAGGCCCCAACATCAGTATAGACACCCCCCCATCAGTATAGACACCCCCTTAGTGCAAACCCCTGCAGTATAGAATCCCCCCTTAGTGCAGACCCCCCATCAGTATAGAATCCCCCCTTAGTGCAGACCCCCATCAGTATAGACACCCTCTTAATGCAAACCCCTGCAGTATAGAATCCCCCCTTAGTGCAGACCCCCCATGAGTATAGAACCCCCCCCCCCTTAGTGCAGACCCCCCCCCCCATCAGTATAGAAAACCCCCTTAGTGCAGACCCCCCATCAGTATAGAATCCCCCCTTAGTGCAGACCCCATCAGTATAGACACCCTCTTAATGCAAACCCCTGCAGTATAGAATCCCCCCTTAGTGCAGACCCCCCATCAGTATAGAACCCCCCCCCTTAGTGCAGACCCCCCCCATCAGTATAGAATCCCCCTTAGTGCAGACCCCCCATCAGTATAGACACCCCCTTAGTGCCTGTGCCCCCCCCCCTAAATGCAACCTCTGTACTTACCTTGCTGTTGTCCTCTCCTGCGGTGTCTCCTTCCACTGGCAATGCTGATGATACTTCCTGTTTCCTCTCCCTGGCGCAATGGGAGATGGAGACAGGAAGTGACATCAAATGTCAATCAAATCTGAAGCGCCAAAGTAGCTTCCGCCCGGCACCTGCAGTATATGTTACTATGGCCGGGCGGATGCTACTCAGCGCTTCAGAAAACGCTGCAAGGCAGGCTAAACGCACGCAAATGTAGCGCCACCTCTGCAATCTCGTGATTGCATAGACGTGGCGCCTCCCATAAGGGCACTGTGTCCGGCGACGGACTGTGTCCGGCGTCCGAACACAGTGCACTTAAGGAACTTTTTTTTTTAAAGGGGCAGTAATAAAAAATTATTATTATTATTATTTTTTTTGTGGCTGCCTGGAGGGGGGGGGGGGGGGCCGCGCCCAGGCGCCCCCTATTGACGGGCCGTCACTGACCCACATGTTGATTTGCATTTACTTGTTAGAATGCTAAAATCCAGGGTGCTCTGATATATAAACCATGCATGATATGCGACCAGCTCCTGTGCTTGTCCTCCTGTCTTTTGTTTCTTACTATTAACCCATCACTGTGAAGGATGTTCTCACCAACCAATCGTGAATTCAATTAAATTTGGATAACAATTTTTGTGCTGCATATTGATTTACTTAAAACAAAGTAATTTTTCAAAAATGCATGTAACACCAGTAACATATTCAGCAATATAGTTGAAACAACAATTGCACACAACGTGCACAACATAAAGATTAGTAGATAAGAGTATAACAAACTGACAAAAGTAAATACATTTTCAATATTGATCATATGCCACTGTATATGTAGCAAATCAGGCGCTGTGGTTCCATGAAATGTTTTTTTCAGCCGGCATTTTCAAACCATCTTCTAGCATTCTCCTCCTCGTGGTTGACTCCAGAGTTTGCTGTAGTCCCTTGGGCCCCTATATTGATAAAGATAAACTTGTAATGGCTGTGGCACATGACGATTATAACAAGGAGAAATATTTCTTATAATTAAAGGACCTTGAGCTGCATACATTTAATCAACATAAATTTGTATTTCTATACCGTTTTTCTCACTGGGAACTCAATGCACCTAAAATGTAAGGAAGCCACACTGAGCTGAGGAAACCAGAGGTAACCCACACAAGCACAGGGAGAACATGCAAACTCTATGCCGTTAGTGTCCTGGTCTGGATTTGAAATGAGGACCCTACTGCTGCAAGGGAGAAGTGCTACTCTCTAAGTCACTGTGTTGCCCTGTTTGGCCCCTTTCACACTGGCCAGATCCGTTTTTCTCAGCAGGGGGTCCATCCGCTGATTAGGGTGACCACATTTCCAAACTGCCATTCAGGGACCCCCCCCCCCCAAAATATGATTTTTGCAATTTTTTGGGGTAGGGGTGTATGAAATCAGCGGGATGGACAGTGGGATGCACAGGGGGACTGTGGGATGCACAGGGGGACAGTGGGATGCACAGGGGGACAGTGGGATGCACAGGGGGACAGCGGGATGCACAGGGGGACAGTGGGATGCACAGGGGGACAGCGGGATGCACAGAGGGACAGTGGGATGGTGGGGGCTGCTGCAGGTGTAGTGAGAGGAGTAGTGGAAGTGAAGAGACAGTGAACAGATGGACAGAAGGGCCGGGTGTGAGGAGTCATCATGTGTGCAGTGATGCAGGAAACATCTTCAGCTCTGAGGGGTTCATGCTGGGACCTGTAGTTCTTCACTTTTGGGGGGGTCACATCCCCCAGAAGTGAAGGATTTCAAGTCCCAGCATTAACCCTGCCCTGATATCTAAGGATGTGTCCTCCTTTGGGAAGGAGAAGACAAGGCAGACAATTTGCATTTCTGGTGTTGTATGAAGAACTTTCCTGCCATGCCTAAAGATCTACTGGCCTCATTCTTTTACTAAGAGGAAACGGTATGGGGTGCTCAACCAGTGGCCTGCCACCTCAAACCAAGGAAGCACATGCCCATGCTCTGGGATGGCGGGACTGCAAGCCAATATTACGATCAACGACCTCCCAGAGCATGAGAGTGCATGGAGCCGTCACAGGCCACTTAGGGAGCAGGAGTCCTCTGTAGTGCTGGATCCTATCCCAGGTGGACTGGAGCGATTCCAAGTGCACTTTGCCTGAAACTTTTATAGTAGCCTGTAGAGCAATGCCAGCAGAAGCTGGAAAAGAAAAAGACAATAGGAATAGGAAGAGGCAGATTAGGAAGACTGCCTAGCAACAGGGGTTTCTGGTAAGTAAAACATTTTTTTTTTCAAATGTTTTTTTTTTAAGATTATTAATGCTATTTTTTATTTTAGGGTGGCCCTCCGCTTTAAGTGGCTCTCGCTCTTTAAAAGGTTGAGCACCTCTGATCTAGAGGAATTCTGTTAGGCTAACTTACTGATGTGACTACTCAATTAATCAGTGTAGTTGGCAATACTATTAAATCCCTCAAGGGAGAAAAATTTAAACATTTAAATTTATAGACATGTTTTATGTTTTTGGATAGTTAAAGGAGCTAATGCTGGCAAACACATGTAGGCAGGTGTAGTATGCTTTCTCCGCTGCAGGTGGAGCTCAACCGTGGCGACATTGCAGAGGGTGAAGAAGTAAAGAGGAACTTAGTTCCTCTATGGTTTCCTGGGTCACAGGGGGCAGTTATCCGATTGAATGCTGGCACACCATTTGTGACTCTGGTGGCAATTTTTGGTCAGACAGAGACTATTTAAGATCCTGGCTCCCAGGATCGGTGCGCATTTCACATGTGGCTAGAGTAGGGACAGGTCGCCTGTCTGGCATGGACAGTGTTTAGCATCAGGGAGAGGTTCCCAAGGAGTTGGGAAAGTGCAGGGACACTCCATCCCATCTGGAAGCCTACCCACTGGGGTACAGACCTGCCAAGCTGAATTCCGCTCCTTGAGACAGATGCTGTCGGCACTCCTGAAACCTTCTACTACTGACACATCGTTGTTACATCCTGTGAGTGTTCCCAGTCCGGCTGCCTTCCTGCTGGGTTTGTTGTGTATTGCCGAACTTCAGGTACAATATATTTCTGTTTCTCTGCACTGGGACTCTGAGTGTTTTCTGCCACCACACTGCACTGCATCTACCTACAAATATGCAAATGCCTTAAACAGGACCACAGATAATATCTATAAGATTTTGGGGCCTATACATGACAACTGTTCAGAAAAGACCGTAATGTAATGTACTGCAGGGAAATGTAATGAGGGCTGCACATGACTAAGTGTCAAGTGACACAGTTTGGGGCAGGGGGAGCGGCCATATATAGTAGAGGGGCGGAGCTGGGAATCAGTGCGGGAAGAGACGGTGAACGAGGAGGCAGTTTTTCCCACCCACCCTTCCCTGTTTGTTTTGGAGGTTGTGTATTGGATGTGTTAATGTTCTCATTGTCGTTTCAGGTCATTGAAGGGATTTCGTCATGACAGCTGAAGTGGGATTGGCGTGGGTTGTTTTCTTGGTCAGTGACGGCAGCAGTTATAGAGGTGGTAAGTGGGTGGGGGGCTCATCAATAATGGCCCCTCCTGGTACATCAAACGTTGTTGATGTTTAATGGTATTGTGCACTGCGGGAAAGTTGGTTATCGGGTGGTACAGAGAGAGACCCATGGGTCTGTATATCCCGCAGTGCCCCCTGGTGTTTGATATCGATTGATATCATGGTGATGGTTATAGCACTTAGCGCCGTCACTGACCAATAAAAAAGTGGGTTTAACCTGTTTGTTTTACGTGTGTTTTTTGCAGTTGCAGAAGGGGTTAAAAAGAGTTAATGTTATTGTGTTATTTATGGTTATTTATGTTTTATTTATAATAAGAAAAGTGGAGTTTCTTATTTTTGGTTATTTAATAAAATAGCTGTTATGGCCATTTAACTCCAAGAAATGGTGTGGTCTCTTATTCATTAAAATAAGGTAATTATAGGAGTTTCTTGGTTTCAGCTAATGGGTCATATCTTGGCTACACTGGTCATGTTAATGTAGATATAAGTGTAGAGTTTTGCTAAACCCACAGCACATCATCAGCAAGACCAAACACAACACTTACATTTTTGTGGACAGTATCCCCACTTGTTATCTTTATTATAATCTCCTGTTGTAGCGCACCAGAGACGCCCATCAGAGGTTCCATCACTGGTACAGGTAGAATACCACTTGGATTTATAAGTAAATGGGAAGACACAGAGCTGACCATTAGCGTTTCCACCTACAGTATATATCACTGTAAAAAAAAAAAAGTATAACTGCGTTACCTAGCAAAGGAAAATAATATACAGAAGTCCTTCTCTATAAACATAATGCATACAAAAAACGTATATAGGAAAAGTAAAAAGAGCAAAAATGTGAGGAATTCCATATTTAGACCTTTTGTAGTGTAGAATAACCATGACTGCTTAGAGCTATAGACTTAGTTAACCCAATTACATATAGAATTTTAAAGTAATACACAGGATAATTTGGAATGGAAGGGCAAAGCTACAGTGTTTTGGGTTTAGACAGCTCATTTATTGACCAATATCTTTAATAAACCAACCTAAATTGACCTAAACCCCATAAGGCTGGGTTCATATTATTGCAAATTGGATGTGAGTTTTTCCCTGCATCCAATTCGCATGTCAGGAGACTGTGACCGGCTCCCTATGGAGCCGATACACACATATCCGGGACGGCTGCGGAGCGAATTGCAGTCTTCTGGTCCGTTTCAGGTCTGAATTCAACCAAAAATTCTGACCGAAATCGGACCTGAAATGGTGAACAAGGACGCACCGGACCCCCTGCTGTGAGCTGCTTCATACGGCAGTGAGAACCCAGCCTAAAACTGATATGGAAAATGTTTTATGTTATCTGAAGAGTCATGTACAGTATCTCACAATAGTATCTCACAAAAGTGAGTGCACCCCTCACATTTTTGTAAATATTTTATTCAATCTTTTCATGTGACAACACTGAAGAAATTACACTTTGCTACAATGTAAAGTAGTGAGTGTACAGCTTGTATAACAGTGTAAATTTGCTGTCCCCTCAAAAAAACTCAACACAGCCATTAATGTCTAAACCGCTGGCAACAAAAGTGAGTACACCCCTAAGTGAAAATGTCCAAATTGGGCCCAAAGTGTCAATATTTTGTGTGGCCACCATTATTTTCCAGCACTGCCTTAATTCTCTTGGGCGTGGAGTTCACCAGAGCCTCACAAGTTGCCACTGGAGTCCTCTTCCACTCCTCCATGACAACATCACAGAGCTGGTGGATGTTAGAGACCTTGCGCTCCTCCACCTTCCGTTTGAGGATGTCCCACAGATGCTCAATAGGATTTAGGTCTGAAAACATGCTTTGCCAGTCCATCACCTTTACCCTCAGCTTCTTTAGCAAGGCAGTGGTCGTCTTGGAGGTGTGTTTGGGGTCGTTATCATGTTGGAATATTGCCCTGTGGCCCAGTCTCTGAAGGGAGGGGATCATGCTCTGCTTCAGTATGTCACAGTACATGTTGGCATTCATGGTACCCTCAATGAACTGTAGCTCCCCAGTGCCGGCAGCACTCATGCAGCCCCAGACCATGACACTCCCACCACCATGCTTGACTGTAGGCACACTTGCCTTTGTACTCCTCACCTGGTTACCACCACACACGCTTGACACCATTTGAACCAAATAAGTTTATCTTGGTCTCATCAGACCACAGGACATGGTTCCAGTAATCCATGTCCTTAGTCTGCTTGTCTTCAGCAAACTGTTTGTGGGCGTTCTTGTGCATCATCTTTAGAAGAGGCTTCCTTCTGACACGACAGCCACGCAGATCAATTTTATGCAGTGTGCGGCGTATGGTCTGAGCACTGACAGGCTGACCCCCCACCCCTTCAACCTCTGCAGAAATCCTGGCAGCACTCATATGTCTATTTCCCAAAGACAATCTCTGGATATGACGCTGAGCACGTGCACTCAACTTCTTTGGTCGACCATGGCGAGTCCTGTTCTGAGTGGAACCTGTCCTGTATGGTCTTGGCCACCGTGCTGCAGCTCAGTTTCAGGGTCTTGGCAATCTTCTTATAGCCTAGGCCATCTTTATGTAGAGCAAAAATTCTTTTTTTTAGATCCTCAGAGAGTTCTTTGCCATGAGGTGCCATGTTGAACTTCCAGTGACCAGTATGAGAGAGTGAGAGCGATAACACCAAATTTAACACACCTGCTCCCCATTTACACCTGAGACCTTGTAACACTAACAAGTCACATGACACCGGGGATGGAAAATGGCTAATTGGGCACAATTTGGATATTTTCACTTAGGGGTGTACTCATGTTTTTGGCCAGCGGTTTAGACATTAATGGCTGTGTGTTGAGTGTTTTTGAGGGGACAGCAAATTTACACTGTTATACACGCTGTACACTCACTATTTACATTGTAGCAAAGTGTAATTTCTTCAGTGTTGTCACATGAAAAGATATAATAAAATATTTACAAAAATGTGATGGGTGTACTCACTTTTGTCAGATACTGTATATTCTTACTTGAATGTTGGTGTGCTTTTTGTATTTCTTCCAGATCTGTACAGTAATCCAGTGTGAAACATTACCTCTGTGCTGGAGCTTCCTGTAATAAAGACCGGTCATTGCTGCTCTTCCTTGTGCAGGGTGACTGGTCTTGTCTCCGCCCCCTCCTGCAGTCTTTTGTGGGTAACCTGTAGTGAGTGTGGCCTGCTGTCTCTCCTACTGCTTTGCTCTCTGCACAGTATGGTGGCGATAATGTCACTGATACATTTAGGTAATATCTGTTTTATTTTTCATTTGGTGCACACAAAGTGGATTTATCCACTTTGTGACTACTGAACATTTTTCGTGCCTGGAGTTTAGTTTTGAAAAGCAAACCAAATATTAACTGTTTTTCTTTTCATTCTAAAGCTTTTTCTTCTGTGAAACCTCTTCTTTTGTCACTGAAAATGCATATCCAAAAGATGAAAAATATATGTCTAAAGTCAGCGCGAATATTAATAAAGTGAGCAGCTAGCAATTTAGATTTAAATACACACACCTTCAATGCAAACACAAATATAATTGCAGAACTAAAATAAATCATAGACCATGTTTAAATGTGTCACAAGTTATCATCAGGTGTTCCACCAAAGTCCATAAAAATGAATAAACATTTGACAGTACAAAAGGGTGGCTCAGGCAGCTGCTGAGCAGGAGGGCTGGCTGGCTGTGCTGTCTTATTGCTGGCACAGATCCTCTTCTGCCTTCTCTTGCAGTGCTGCCTGCTTCTCCCCACTTTGGGGGAGTGGTTCTAGCACATGCACCCCTTCCGTCTGCTGTCTGGGGCCCCTCTGTGTGGCCCTTTCCGGCTTCTCTCCTATCCTCTCCTGCTGGCAGCTGCTGCGGGTACACAGGGGTGGAGAGTGGGGGGGAAGGGACCAGTAAATATATAATTTATTGACCCCTTCCTAAACCTGAATGTTGTGTTTCAATTATTTTTATTAAATTATTATTATAAACATACAAAATCTTCCATATCATTCCAAATACATATACATATACAAGTACAAAAACAGGAACAAAAAAAAATGGATCTATCCTTTAACATCCCCTCTCGAATGGACATATTTTATAAATATTCATAATCAATGTTTTAAGTGAAGAAATAGAGATACTGCACCCTTAGCTCCCAATTCCCCCCTTCTTCCTTCCCTCTCCTCTATCTCTTCTCCCTCTCCTCTCTCTCTTCTCCCCTCCTCTCTCTCTCTCTCTTCTCCCTCTCCTCTCTCTCTTCTCCCCTCCTCTCTCTCTCTTCTCCCCTCCTCTCCTCTCTCTTCTCCCCTCCTCTCTCTCGCTTCTCCCCTCCTCTCCTCTCTCTTCTCCCCTCCTCTCTCTCTCTTCTCCCCTCCTCTCTCTCTCTCCTCTTCCCCCCTTCTTTTTATTTTGCCTTTCCCTTCTCTTCTTCTCCCCCTTCCCTTCCCTCTCCATCCTCTCCCTCCCCCTCCCCTCCTTCCCCTCTCCTTACTTTTAGATTTATAATATATTTTTATATACACCCCACTTCCCATTCCTTACCGGAATGAACACAGTGAGTGATCGGTGCCATTCATCTCTGAAGCACAGTAAACTGTGTTTACTATGCTTCAGTTTGTGAATGACCAAGACGCTTCAAATTATTTCAACTTTGAAACTGAGACTGCAAAGACAGGTACAGATAAATCTATGTCCTCAGTCACTTCCGACCAGAAGGGAGCTTGTCAGGTAGGCTGTATGAGACCCTGTGATTTCTAACAGCAGCCCTGCAGACAGCTCCTGTTCTCCGTTAACAATTTGGAGGGGATCCTGATCATGTGCGCACTGTGATAGTCAATCACATTTGTCACAAGATCAGGAACTCTGAACCTCCTGTCATTCATAAACCCCTTATAGGGCCAGCAGGAGCTGTTGGCAAGAGGTTAAATAATTTCCACTCTCTCAGGGTAAGGGGGATACAATGTTCATTTGTAGTTTAGAGTATCTTGGTGATATATAAATGAGGAAAAAATAATAATTATGCATTGCTGTGGATGCATAGCTTTGATGTATGTGAATCTTTTTTATTTTTTTATTTGTAATAGCCCTACAAGAAAAGGGACAATAGAAGAGGAAAGATGGACACATGGATTTTGGTTTGAAAATGGGGACAGTTCCTTCCAATGAGGATCAGTTGGGAACCTTGCCCAAACACAGACCACATCCTATAACTACATAATATTTTGAAAAGTACCTTAGTTACAAAATTAAAAAAAAGTCACTGTTTTGTGTTTCCAATAACTGGAAATTATTCAAAGAAATGTACTGTTCGCCTTAAAATAACAATTTCAACCAAGAAAAATGTCTAGAGAAATGTCTAAATTTAAATTTTCAATTTTTCTCTTATGACAGTAGACATGCAGAATGGAAAAATGTATTTTGTTTTGGACAGATTCGTTATGTTACTAATTACATTTTGTTTATATATTTCGGAATTCATTAAGTTTTGTTTCATTTTGTTTACTTTCATTGCCTTTATGAATTTTCGAACGAATTCCAAATTTTCGGACTGATTCAAATTCTGTGTGAAGAATAGCTAATATCCTTAACAACCGACGACTCATCAGCTGTCCGCTGCCTGCTGAAGGTAAACAGAATTGCCAGCAAATAGGAATTCAGAAAAAAAAATCCATACCAGACCCTTTTCCAAGCATGCAGACCAAGAAAAGGGGGGGGGGGGTGAGTGAACCAGAAAAGGGGGGGGGGGTGCTTTGGGGCATGTTGATAGGGACAAGGGCCTCTTCCCCACAACCCTGGCCCAGGGGTTGTGGGGGGTGACTTATCAGAATCTAGAAGCCCCAGTGTTAAAAGAAACCCCCAGATCCCAGCCCCCCCCCCCCCCTGTGTGAATGAGTATGGGGTAAAAGCCCTGACCCGAACGAAAATAAAAAAAGTTACCCGCCAAACACAACTGCTCCCGTCCAGGGACACAGCTGAATGACAGGTAAACATAGGGACGGGGATTACCTGCTGACGTAACCAGGTGACCCCACCACTATGTCATTCTGCTCTGTCCCTGGACAGGACCAGTTGTGTTCGGAGAGCGATGTTTTTTATTTATTTATTTTTGTTGTGGTCGGCGTTCCTATGTTTTTAAAAGGGCCCTTTATTAACTTAATTTTTTTTTTACTATGTACCCCATACTCATTCACATGGGGGGGGGGGGGACATGATCTGGGGGCTCCCTTGATTCACATAGAATTTGCAAATTCGAATCCTTCCAAAAATTTGGAATTCGTGAAGGAAATTCATGAAGGAAATTAACCTAACTAAACAAGTTCCAAAACGAAATTAGTAACTTAACAAACCTATCCAAAATTAAATGAAACAAATGTTTCCAAATGTTTCCATTCTGCACATGTCTACTTTCATAGGAGGAACATTTTTAAATTTAATTTGCAAACATTTTTATGTTCTGTGATATTTTATAATTATATAATTATAATATCTGTAAGCTTCTGGGGCCTATATATCACAACTGATCTGTTAATGTAGAGATAAGTATGGAGCTTTGCTAAACCCAAAGCATATCAGCAAGACCAAACACAACACTTACAATTAGGTGTACAGTATCCCCACTTCTTATCCTTATTATAATCTCCTGTTGTAGCGCACCAGAGACGTCCATCAGAGCTTCCATCACCAGTACAGCCCCAATACCCCTTGGAATTATACTTGAATGGGAAGACACAGGGCTGACCATTAGCATTTCCACCTACAGCATAGGTCACTGGCAAAAAAAAGTATAACAAATTTACCAAGCAAGGGAAAATAACATACATACACAAACTTTCTATAAACATAATGGATACAAAAATGTATCAAGGAAGACTAAAAAGAGTAAAAATGTGAATCCCAAATTATCCATCAGACCTTTTATAGTGCAGAGGAACTATGACTGCTGAGAACTACTTCATAGGCTTAGTTGACCATAACCCAATTACATATAGAAATGTGAACCCTGTCCAATACACAGAAAAATTTGCATTGGAAGGGGAAAAGCCAGAACTTTGTTGGGTTAAAACAACATATTTTTTGACCAACATCTTTTTTAAAGCAACATAAATTGACATAGACTTTAGGCGAGCGTTATGCCTCTTTTAGCAAGGCCTCGCCTGCATGTAGTTGGTAGGTGGAGTGTGTACTGCTTTATAAGCTAGAGTGGGTGGAATCCAAGTCAGACAGGAGTATGGGAACAGGATATCCCTGAATTATGCTATATAGGTTTGTAGCCTGGAAAAGAGAGGTCCCTTCAGGGCTAGGCGGACCACAGACTCCGAATGAGGGTGTACAGTAGGAAGATTCATGGTGGAGGGATGGAGAGATGGCTGGACTTTCATGTTTATAGCATTGTAGATTTATAGAGTTGTACTGTACTGCTGGCCTGAAGTGTAGAATTGAGAAAATGTGGAGTTGATCTATTAAATCACTGTAAAAGTGCTAATAGGCTATTTGTGTGAACATTCTTTTACTTGTGAAGGCGGGCCTCAGGCCAGGAGAATGTAACAAGATGGTAGAGTTTCTCCTTTTCCAGGTGAGCATGTACCCTAACTCAAAAAGAAGAGGGAAGGTGCCCTTGGTCAGCTTTTCCTATTCTTTAAACAGTACAAAAGATAATATTTGCAGTGGCAGTGACACCAGGGGGTGGGACTAGGCAGGGACGGCAGGGCTCAAGTCTTGGGCGCAATGTGCGAGCATCGAGGGGGCATCAGTGGGCTGCTACATTGGGGTGTCCCCGGATCTCCAGCGCAGTGATTGCTGACACTTTAGCAGCTGGTATCTGTCCCAGCCAGCTGCATGTTAGCAGTGTCAGAGCGCAGAGGGAAGTTTCCTGCAGGTTTCTCCTCTTCTTTTGGCGTGTATTCTGACAGGACAGGAGGAGGAGCCTGGGAAGGAGATCTCCCAGTGCTGAGGTCCCAGTAACTGATAACCGGTAAGTCTGTGCTCGGGGCAGGGATCTGAGGATTTGTGCAATAAGAGGAAGGATTTATGCTGAGAGGGATTAAGAGGTTTCTTTTATGGGAAAATCTGGAGGCGAGTGACCTTGTATTGGGGTGGGGGTTGTGCTTGTAGGGGGGAATTGGCAGGGAGGGATTAAATAAGAGGATTTGTGCTGAGGGTGGCTTGGGTGGGGGAATACGAGAATTTGTGCAAGAAGAGGGATTTAATACTGAAAGGGTTATATGGGGGTGGGGATTTGTGATCAGAGGGGAGATTTTGGGGGTTCATAAGATCATTTGTGTAAGAAGGAGGGGTTTGGGAGGGATAAAAGGAGGGATTTGTGCTGAGGGGGGGAGAGATCTGTGCAGGGAGGGGGTAGATGGGGGATGATTTGTGCTGAGGGGGGGATTTGGGGTGTAAAATAATTTCTATAAGAAGTAGGGGTTTAGGGGGATTTATACTGGGAAGAGGGATATGGGGGGCATTTGCCGCTGAGAGGGGGGAATTTGTGCTGAAAGTGGTTATAAGAGAGTGATGACTTGTGTTGAGAGCGGGGGTTTGGGCTGAAAGGGGGTATATGGGGGGAGGATTTTTGTTAAGAGGGGGACTATTGGGGGGGGGGGGTTTGTGATGAGAGGGGGGATGAGGGAAGGAGAAAGAGGAATTGTGCTAGGAGGGGGTAAATGGGGGAGGGGCACTCTGCACATAGTTCTTTAGACGATGGGGGGGGTGACACCATGTTTTAGCGCACCAGGTGACACCAATCCTAGTGACGCCGCTGAATATCTGTAAGCTTCTGGGGCCTATACATCCCAACTGTCCTGTTAATGTATAGATAAGTATGGAGATTCTATAAACCCACAGCATATCATGAGCAACACAACACTTACATTTTCGTGGACAGTATCCCCACTTCTTATCCTTATTATAATCCCCTGTTGTAGAGCACCAGAGACGCCCTTCAGAGCTTCCATCACTGGTACAGCCCCAATACGACTTGGAATTATACTTAAATGGGAAGACACAGGGCTGACCACCTACAGCATAAATCACTGTGGAAAGAAGTATAACAGAGTTATCAAGCAAAGGAAAATAATATACAGAAGTCCTTCTCTATAAATATAATGGTGAAGTGAGTAATCCCATATTAACCATCAGACCTTTTATAGTGTAGTAGAACCATACCTGCTAAGAACTATAGGTTTAGTTGACTGTAACCCAGATACATATACAAATGTGAATACTGCCTAATTAACAAACAAGACAATGTGTAATGGAAGGGCAAAGCAACTGCTTTAGTGGGTTACATTTTTAATTTTTTTGCACCAAAATCTTTAATAAACCAACATAAATTGACATAGACTGTGAGCACCCATAATTGTTATATTCATAACATTCGTTAGAAACATCTCTTCACCATCAGGACAAGTGTCCAGCTAAACAACTCTCAGGGGGCTTAGGGTTTGAACCCCTTAAAGCATGTATGGAATAAAATGATGATAGAGTGGCTATGAAGGAAGGGAAGGTATGGTAGTTTTTGATTGCTATTAGTCAGTCTACAAAAGGGTCAGTGTCCCACCCCTCACACACTTTAAGATGCCACCAAATCTTCCTCCCGTCCAGAGATGAGAAAACTCAAAACCATTAATCCCTAAATGGGGCTTTAAAACTGAACTTCTAATTAAGCAAATTTTGTCTAGTTATAAGAGTCATGTGTATTCGTACTTAAATCTTGGTGTGCTTTGTATATTTCGGCCAGATCTGAGCAGTAATCCAGTGTGAGACATTACTTCTGTGCAGGAGCTTGCTGTAATAAAGACCGGTCACTGCTGCTCTCTCTCCTTGTGCAAGGTGACTGGTTTTGTCTCCGCCCCCCTCCTGTGTTTTTCTGTGGTGGGGTGGCCTGCTGGGCCCCTTGCACAGCTTTATTCTCTGCACAGTTTATTATTGATGTCACTGCTAAAGTTGGGGCTTGTTCACATTGAGGTTAAGAGGTGGTAAAATCCTGCAGTTGAGCTGTGTTTTTACCACCTACAACTGCTCCCCCTATAGCTAAAGCCGTGGCAGGAATGATACCCCCTGTGCTTTTGGCAGGCATAGAACCTGCTAAATGCAAACAATTGAAGTAAATGGGGCTTCTCTGCAAGCACCCCGTAACTGCATGCAATGCACAAATGTATACACCCCAAGGTATTTTGTGAGAGGCATGTTGAGTTCATGGAAGATTTTATTTTGTTGCCACAAGTTTGGAAAAGGACACAAAATTTTCTTTTTTTTTTTACACAAAGTTGTCACTTTAACGAGATATTTCTCATGCATGTCATGGGTATATGTGGAATTACACCAAAAACACATTCTGCTACTTCTCCTCAGTATGGGGATACCATGTGAGAGACTTTTTGACAGCCTAGCCATGTGCAAGGGCCCAAAATCCAATGAACACCTTCAGGCTTTCAAGGAACATTAATTACGCATTGGATTTGCTGACTACCGATCACATTTTCGAAGGCCCTAAAATGCCAGGAAAGTATAAACATCCTCAAATGTCCCCTTGTTGGAAAGTATTCACCCAAGGTATTTGCTGAGGCATGTTGAGTCTTTGGAAGATCTTATTTTTTGCCACAAGTTTCTGAAAAATGTAAAAAAATATATAAATAATTTTTTACACAAACTTTTTACTTTATTGAGATATTTCTCACACACGTAATGGATATATGTGGCATTACACCTCAAAACACATTTTGCTACTTCTCTTGAGTATGGGGATACCACTTGTGTGCGACTTTTTTGGGAGCCTAGCTGCGTACTGGGGCCCAAAATCCAATGAGCACCTTTGGGCTTTTAAAGGGCATAACGTACGCATTTAATTTCCTGACTACCTATTCGTTTTGAAGGCCCTAAAATGCCAGGAAAGTGCAAACAGCCCTCAAAGGACCCTTTTTTGGAAAGTAGACACTCCAAGGTAGTGGCATAGTGAGTATTTTGCAGATCTATTTTTTCTATCTATTTTTTTCTCTTTTTTGTCACATGGTTTAGAAAAACTCAAAAAGAAAACACAAAATACATTTTCATTTTCCAAAAACTTGTAGTAACAAACTAGTATAGTTCTGATTGTGACCAGTGTGACAGAACTCACGGTCACTGTGTGTTTTGGAGGGGGCTGTGGGCTGGCCTCCTACCCACAGACTATGGCCCAGCAGAGAACGGGAGATTTGGGGGTTATTTGCTATATTCTTAAACCCACAGCATATCATCAGCAAGACCAAACACAACACTTACATTTTTGTTGACAGTATCCCCACTTCTTATCCTTATTATAATCCGCTGTTGTAGCGCACCAGAGACGCCCTTCAGAGGTTCCATCACCAGTACAGTCCGAATACCACTTGGAGTTATAAATAAATGGGAAGACACAGGGCTCACCATCAGCATTTCCACCTACAGCATAAGTCTCTGTGGAAAAAAGCATAACAGAGTTACCAAGCAAGAGAAAATAATATACAGAAGTCCTTCTCTATAAACATAATAATACAAAAACGTATCAAGGAAGAGTAAAAAGAGTAATAATGCACAGAATCCCATACTAACCATCAGACCTTTTATAGTGTAGAACAGGGATATGCAATTAGTGGACCTCCAGCTGTTGCAGAACTACAAGTTCCATGAGGCATAGCAAAACTGACAGCCACAAGCATGAAACCCAGAGGCAGAGGCATGATGGGACTTGTAGTTTTGCAACAGCTGGAGGTCCGCTAATTGCATATCCCTGGTGTAGAAAAACCATGACTGCTGAGAACTATTGGCTTAGTTAACTGTAACCCAAATACATATAGAAACGTGAAACCTGTCCAATTAATAAACACATTGATGCCTTTGGGGGCCATTTTTGGTTGGTACACGAGAAGGACCCCAAACACCTCATTTTCTATGAAGCAGATAAGGTCAGCAGACATTGGAGGGGATTAAACCTTAAGACCCCTTTTCACACTGAGGCAGTTTTCAGGCATTTTAGCGCTAGAAATAGCGCCTGTAAAGTGCCTGAAAACTGCTTCCTATGCTGCCTGAATGTGAAAGCCCGAGTGCTATCACACTGGGTTTGTGTGCTTGCGGGAGGCTAGAAAAAGTCCTGCAAGCAGCATCTTTGGGGCGGTTTAGGAGCGCTGTATACACCACTCCCAAAAGGCCTCTACCCGTACCCATTGCAATTAATGGGCAGTGCATTCAAAGCACCTGAAAAACACTTCGGAAAGGGCCGCAACATGGGTGTTTTTAACCCCCTCTTTGGCCGCTAGCGGGGGTTAAAAGCACCCTGCTGGTGGCCGAAAAGCCCCAGTAAGGGGGTGAAAATGCCCAGTAACATTTTTTTCAGTACCCTGATCTAACTATTGGTTTTAATAAGTTTATATTTAATGGTATATACTTTTACATATTACAGTTTCATGATTTTTGTTTTAGGAATTTTTAAGGTATTTTCCAATTGAATTAAAATGTATACCCTTTTTTCTTATAATCCTTTGGAGCAGCTTGTAGAGGCAGTAGTTCCTATATTTCAGCACAAGATGTCGCTAGTGATAGATACAATACAATGAATGGGGAAAGAGTCTTAGCAAATAATAAATGCAGCTAATTGGATTATATATCTTTCTATTTGCTTTTGGTCTTTAGTCATGTTTTATGTAAAGATGTATACCAGCTTACAGTGGGTATAGAAAAGAATCACCCCTCCCCCACCCCCCCTTTAAAATAAACAAATTTTGTTGCTTTTAAAAATTACACCATATCTTGACCCAAAACCAAAATGTAATATCTTGCAGGTTACCAGTTCGTAGATGTGATGGTTGCATTTGTTTTCTTTCTCAGGCTTGTTTTCCTTCATTTTTATAAACCAACATTTTTTTTAACATTCAGTGTATTTAAAATGGAAAAGCCGCGCGCTATCCAAATACAGGATCAAAAACATACACAATACTAAAAATAGATGTGCTATCTCTTTAAATTAATATTCAGAAAGTGCAAAGACAAAATATGTAATTTAATACAATATATCAATAAATGTTATTCAACAATAGTGCACAAAGTGGCATCAAGCATCAACATAATGTATAAATTAATAATATATTTCTGTGCAAAGAGAAAATCAATGTGACTGCAAAAATAAAGAGTGCATGTCCCCTTCAAATGTGAAAAAGTTCTAGAAAGAATAAAAACATGATTGTTTCACAAAGGTGAAAAACACTGTGCACAGAATGGATGTAGTCAGGAGTAGGGATGGGCCGAACACCCCCTGGTTCGGTTCGCACCAGAACACCTCAAACAGGCAAAACATTCCAGCGAACATGCAAACCCTATTAAAGTCTATGGGACACGAACATGAAAAATCAAAAGTGCTAATTTTAACCACTTGCCACTCACCATATAGCAAAATAATGGAGGCAAAGTGGTTTCAATATCCTGACCGGGGGCGCGCATTGCGGCGATCGTTGTTGTGGTGTGTCAGTCTGACACACCGCAACACCGATCTAGGTAAAGAGTTTCTGACGGAGACTCTTTACCACGTGATCAGCCGTGTCCAATCACGGCTAAACAGTGTAATCAGGAAGAGCCGCTGATCGGCTTTTCCTCACTCGCGTCTGTCAGACTGCTCCTCTGACAGGGGGGGTCTGTGCTGATTGATTATCAGCGCAGCCCCCCCCCCCCCCGATGATGCCCACACTGGACCACCAGGGACGCCACTAGGACCACCAGGGATGTCACCACCAGGTATGCCACCCTAGACCACCAGGGATGCCAATCAGTGCCCTCAATGGATGCCAATCAGTGCCCACAATGGGCATCACTGGTTGGCAGGCATTATTGTTTGGCACTGATTGGCATCCATCTGTACCATCAATTAGTGTACAGTGCCACCTATCAGTGCCCATCCATGCCCATCCGTGCCACCTATCAGTGCCCATCTGTGCTGCCTATCAGTGCCCATCCGTACCACCTTTCAGTGCCCATCAGTGCTGCCTTATCAGTGCCCATCAGTGCAGCCGCATCAGTGCCCATTGAAGGAATATGTACATTCCCTAAGAGCCAATGTGACTCTATTTTAAGATTAGTATCCATTTTGTAAGTATGCATATAGTCAAACATAACTTGTCTGTCTTGGGAACTCTGTGTTCTGTGACTTCTTAGAAAGAGATACTGAATACACTGTCCTCAAGACAGTGTGCCTCCAAGTTTGTTATGTAGTATAGTTATTGTTATGAATTACATGTCTGGAACATAATTGTTTTGCTTAACTGGGAAAAGTCCCATGACGCACATGGGATATTGTATAGCATTGTATGATAATCTGTTCCCTATATAAGTGTTAGAAGAATAAATGCTTATCAGATTTACTCTGACCAAATCACAGCAGTCTATCTGTGTCATTGTTTGTTATGAGTATATCTCCAGGCCTGTCAGTACAGGATGAAGGGAAGTCAGGACTGCGGTCTATAAATTGTTAACCTTTTCAGAACTGGCGTAGTCGGCAGGATGACATGAGTAGAGAATATTTTCTCTTCTTGATTCAGTGAATAGAGAATATTTTCTTTTCCTTACTGTAATCAGACGTTCAGTGTCATTTAAAAAAAAAAAAAAGGGGGGGGGGGAAATTATATAGACTTATAAAGAGAATCTTTGGGAAGGATTCAGGAAAAAGGGGTCTTGGGAAGATCAATATAAATAACAAAGGTCCTTAGAGGACTTATAAGGAGAATCCTTGGGATGGACTCATAAACAGGACGTTCTTATGCCGCGTACACACGATCGGACTTTGTCCGCCAGACTAGGTTCGCCGGACTTTCCAGCTGGGCTTCGCCGGACTTGAAAGCGAACGGACTTGACCACACACGATCACGCTAAAAGTCCGGCGGTTCACACGATGACGTACAGCACGTACGACGGGACTCGAACACTAGACTAGAGTCTGTGACATACTTGCTACTGAGCATGCGTCCTTTTTGGTCCGCCGGACCATACTACACACGGCCGTATTGTCCGCCGGACTGCCAAGTTCAGCGGAAAATTTTAAAACAAAACTTAAAACCTAGTCCGCCGGACTTTTGGGAAAAAAAGTTAGTCGAATGCCCACACACGATCGGACTGTCCGGCGGACTCGAGTCCAGCGGACAATCCCACGGGATAGTCCGCTCGTGTGTACGCGGCATTAGAGAACTTTTAAAATATCCTTGGGAAGGTTTTAGGAAAAAGAGATCTTGGGAAGATCCTTATATATAAAAGAGAAATAAAATATTGGGTGGTCTGACAGAACTAAGTCTTATACCGAAACTATTGCTTTGGGGCTTATTAAGTGATTAGCTTCTGCTGGTGTATTTATCTGTATAGAGTTGAATAAGAATTTTAGAGTTTATAAGGAACCCTGGATTGGTGAGTATCCAGGTTAATTTCTTTTTATGTACTGAACAAATGTCTCATAAATGCCCTGATTGTATTACTGGTTTGTTATTCTGTTATACTGGTCCTTGGACATATCTTGTAGCCAGTGTCCCGGGAGGGTATCGTTTTAAACTAGGAAAGGGACCCTTATTTGGAGGAAGCAAACCACGGGTTCATTGCCATAAAAAGTGTATGTCCCACTCGGATCCACAGCGACTGCACTTCCAAGTGCTCTTTCAGTGCAATTTCAAGTGCACTTTGCACTTTATTTGCGCTTGTAGTGCAAAATTAATTTGCCTTTCGTAAATAACCCCCCTATGTCAAATTAACAAGGGACACAGACCTCCCTAAAGTGGAAGTAAACCCTCCTATCGTTTTCAGTCAAGGAAGCTGCCATCTTGGCCTCTGTTTGATCTTCAACTGCCAGGATGCTGCACTTGTGATCAGTTATGACTCCAGCCATTGGGTGGTTTGAAAGTTTGGTTGAGAGCACAACCAATGTGACAGTTACATTCCCGGCAAAATCACTTTTTTTTTTTTTTTTTTATAATTTTTATAAATAATTGTAAAATATATATTGATGAAATATAAAATGATAAAAGATGAGTCTAAAAAATAATTGCAAACATTATTTATGGAGATCAAGCTTTTAAAAAATAGAATATTAGTCATGAGATGAGGATAAATAATGAAGAAATAAGTTTGCGAGAACTCTGTGAATATGAGCAGCAAAACAACTTCATTCTACTAGCATTCTAAAGAAGAAAAGAATGCGCTGTATTAAAAGATCACAGAATTAGCAGCGTGAGGAACAGTGTTAATCATCTTACTTTGAAAAAGTAATTAGTTAAGTTACAAATTACTTCTCCCAAAAAGTAATGCATTAGTAACTCAGTTACTACATTGGAAAAGTAATTAGTTACTCATAAATTGTAGCGCTAATACATGTAGAGGAGTGCATGTGTGTCACAGCACTCTGGGACATAAATATTGATATATATATCCACCATATGTAACTGGTAAACTCAAAAAATATAAACACAATGTTATAAATAAAGTTCATATGGTGAGAACATCAGAAAGTTGATCCTTCTGGTCTGTTCAAACGAAACCAACTGAAAACATATGTTTGACTGATGTCACTGTGCGGCATAGGTACTCTTACCGGAAAAGATGGATGTGTGTACCGTATGGCATCCACATCAAACAGGCTTATTGATGAAGATACTGCAGGCTGGGACTCCAACACTTTCAGGAACTAGGTACTGGATCGATCAGCAGCGATGGATGCACTCGACATACGATCGTCCAATGGCCGTGGAGGTGATGGTAGAAGCCAGGGAAATGTAATGAAAAAATGGAGACCACTCCAATGGTGCAGGTCAAATGGGCGTAGCTTTATTCACATATGCATGTGAAAATTTTTAAAAACAAATAAAATCTCGAGATGATAATAAAAGAAAAATTCAGCAATATGGGGGGCATAAGATAGCTGGCCCGACGCGTTTCGACTAAAAGTCTTCCACAGGGGCATATCTCTAACCCCCCCCACATTGCCTCTAACATTTATAGACATGAGCCCAAGGAGGAAACCGCCCCTTCGTTCCAGGCAGGAAGTGAACGCCTCCCGCCTGAACCAAATATGATGGGGGGGGAGTAAGTACAAAATGGTCCCCAATGTTAAATAGGTTACATTACTAAACATATTCCATAATAAACGGGCATTACACAATACACCCTGGCTGTGAGATGGACACCAAAGGCAAGCATGGAGGTATTACTTAGATCGCTTGTATTCTGATGGAATGTAGCGTAGGTAAACAAAATATCCCCACTCATGGACCAGTCCTGGGCTGGGAACGCGTGGCCAATCATGGGCTGAACGCCGCTATTCCCGCCAAAATTTATGTCCAATCACGGTCTTTCTGAGTCAAACCGTGTCATGAGTGGTCAGCTGATTGGGGCGTCATCTCAAAATGTCAAAACGTGGCCGACGGCGGCACGCTATAGGTGCGCTGGCGTCATATTGTGCTTAGTGCGCAGGGAACAAGGGAGGGCATGGACTGCCTACTTCCGGCCATGTGACCGGAAGTGAGCGTGCGCCGGAAATGCGTCAGATGAAACCGGAAGTGAATGCGGCCTCCAGTAAATTCAGACGCCAAGAAAACGTAGGGAAGGAAGAGCACCAATCAGGCACCTGCAAACTGGTGCACGGGATGACCTTACACCTCCCTCATCTGTCAATGGACAAACATTGAAAAGGAATCCTCATCCATGGGGACATCTAGTGGATTAAAATGAAATGACTACGTATATGTAAAGTGTGCACCAAAGTTATCTCTGGGAAACATGTGAAATGTAGTCTGATATTTACTACCTGAAATGTGTGACAGATCAGTATAGAAAACAAAAATAAACATTGAAGTAAAAGATCAGAATTAGATTTAAATTTAAATTTAAATTTACAGGGGGGGCCCCACTCATAGGAGCACCCATTAGTGCTGAAACCACCGTATAACCCAATGGCGTCCAGATAGTGTGAAAGGGGGTTAGCTAGGTGTGTGAATAGTATGGTGAACCCATTGCATATAACAGCCGTAAAAGGCTAATGAGCCCCGGCTGGTAGCATGATATAGTGTGACGTGATAATAAACTATACAGAAAAGGATACACCAGAAAGTGTATGTGTAGTGTCCTAAACAGGACCGTAAGTGGATGACCCATTATGGGGCATATATAGTGATCTGTCAAATGTACTAAAGACAAGGGCTAAAAGTCTCTAACTCGACTCCATGACCCTATCTAGTGTCCTGGTAGTAAAAGTGATGAAGGTAGCGAGTGAGGCTGTAAATGCACAAGGAATCTATATAAAGGTCCCTGTAGCTAACGTGACGTGAGGGCATATAGTGAGTATAACCGTCATAAAAAATAGGTATATGTATACAATGTTCTGCAACCGAAATAGATTGTAGAAAAAAACGATCGATAAAAAGTGACGAAAACCAAAGAAAGGGAAGAAAAACTAGAGTGTATGTGACCAAATGTTTTATAAGTGAATTAGGATATAAAACACATACTGGCCCTGAGTGGCCATCTCACATCCAGTATAAACCATATAACACATGAATCTTAGAACAGAAACAATGTATATCGAAGTGTAAAAAATGAAGGTATAGATCTCCAGTATGATCGATCTCGAACGTGAAGTGCCACTCACCCCCGGTTGATGAAACAATTGATGTCCCACTCAACATTCATACCAAAGGGTGAGTAGCACTTCAACTGGTGAATCCAGTATGTTTCTAGCCTGGAGACCCCGCGTAGGTTGGATTCACCCCGCCAGTGTGGAACAAACTTATCAATTATCTGAAACTTGGTCCCTAATGGATCTCTATTGTGGTGATCCCGATAGTGTCGGGGAACACTATGTTTGATACAACCCTTTCGGATCTTGGCCAAGTGTTCGTTTACACGTATAGAGAACGTACGAATAGTACGTCCGACGTATTGCTGTTTGCACGGACATGTGATCAGATAGACAATAAATTTGGTGGCACATGTAGTGAAATGCTTCATGGCATAGGTGCGTGCCGTAACAGTGGAAGAGAAAGTGTCTGTCATGCGTCTCCCTAGTATGTTATGTTGACAGACGGTGCATTTTTTGCACGGGAAATATCCCTTGCAATTTTGGAAAAAAGAAGTCGTCCTGGGGGGATCGACCACGTTGGGAGCGATGTCGCCCTGAACGGACCGGGCACCCCTAAAAATGATGCCCGCCCGTTCAGGGAGAGAGGGTCCCAAAATGCGATCGCTACGTAGGACCTTCCAGTGTCTGGATATAATCCTCCTAACCTCATTGTGTTGGGTAGAGAAGGAGGTGAAAAAGGACCACTTAAATTTGTTGTCTCTAGAGGTCTTGGGACGATCGACCAATAGGGACTTCCTGTCAACGGTAGCCACAGATTTTATATCTGCGTCTAAAATCTCTGGTTGGTACCCTTTTTCCACGAACCTTTGCTTTAGAATCTGACACTGTTGGAAAAACATGGAGTCATTTGTACAATTCCTCCTCATTCGGAGAAATTGTCCTTTTGGTACTGATTTGAGCCAACGGTCATGGTGACAACTCTCGGCTGGAATGTATCCATTCCTGTCGGTGGGCTTGAAATACGTTCTAAACTCAAAGCCTCGTGCCGTGGACTCTATCTCCAAATCGAGAAAATGTATGGTGGTACAACTGGCCTCATAGCTCAAGACTATCCCCCGATCATTATGATTGAGGGTCGTCATGAACTCATCTAGGGACTGCATGTCCCCCCTCCATAGGAGGAGGACGTCGTCTATGTATCTGGTCCAAAGGACCAGCTCGGAACGCCCGAGAGCATAGACGGCGTCCTCCTCCCATTGGGCCATGAATAAGTTGGCCACACTAGGGGCATATTTTGCCCCCATGGCCACTCCTTTGATTTGGGAGTAAAAGGTGCCTTGAAACCAAAAGTAATTGTGTTTAGTGGCAAATCTCAGTAAATCTAAAATAAAATTCTTCTGAATGGAGGGAAGGGTTGATAGACTTGATAGATAAAACTCCACCGCGCCTATACCCAGATGATGAGAGATGCAGGTATATAGCGCAGCAACATCGGCTGTAACCATAATCAGACCCTCCTGATGATCTACAGACTCTAGCAGCCGAATCACATCCTTAGTATCCTTGAGGTACGAGGGAATTAGTCTGACTAATGGTTGTAGGTAAAAATCAATGTACCTACCAATCCTCGAGGTCACCGAATCGATGCCACTAACGATGGGGCGACCTGGAGGATTGGTAGGACATTTATGGACCTTGGGAAGGTAGTATATGATGGGAATTCTGGGGGCCGAAGGAACGAGGAATTCCTTCTCCTTGCGATTGAGTATGCTTAGAGAGAAACCTTCCTCGATTAGTTCGGCCAAGGCCTTTTTGTATTTCTGGGTGGGATCTCCACTCAGGATGATATATGTGGATCGATCGTTCAATTGTCTTAACATCTCCCCATTATAGTCCTCTTGATCCAGTACCACAATCCCACCTCCCTTATCAGCAGGGCGAATGATGATATTTTTATTTTTACACAGGGATTTTAGTCCCTGCGATATTGCTGGATCTTGATGTACCTTTTTGGTGGGGAGTGTTTCTAGGTCGTTGAGGACCAAATTCTTAAACACATTAATGGAGTGAGACGTAGTATTGGGTGGATTAAAGAGTGATGGGTTGGATAGACCTGAATGTACACTAGAGGAGGGAATTGCGCGGCTCGTCATAGTGGGGGGAACGGTTAGAAAATGTCGTTGAATATTCAACTTTCTGATGTATTTGTGTACATCGACAAAGGTTGCAAAGCGATCTAATGGCCGTGGAGGGACAAACTTCAAACCCTTGTCTAATAACCGAGTTTCTGCATCAGATAGTTGGACTTTGCTAAGATTGTAAATACCTGCACCAATGGGGGTTAAACCCTTTTTCTTTTGCCTCTGAAGGCGTCGCCCCCCTCTGTTACCTCGTTTCGTTTTGGACTTGGAGGGTAACTGGGGGGGTCCCTGTGAAAACCCGATGGCTGAGATGGCCCTTGGGATTGAGAATTCTGAGGGTAGGGATAGGGGTTCCACATGGGTTCTCTACCTTGGTTGCCGTATGGGTATTGTTCCCCATACCTCCCCTGATTCCCATACTCTCGAGGGGGTGCATGTCTGGCATGGTCTCTGACAGGTGTGCTTTGGGAGTACTGGTTTCTGTCGTCTTGCCAATATGGAGGAGGTGTACCATATGGCTCGGCCCGACGGGAACCACCTCTCCCTTTCCATTGGTTGTTTCTCCCTCTTGTGGGATGATTGTTCCCCCTGGAGTTATGTCTACCCCTGTTATTATTATTCTGAACATATGTGTTGGGGGTGTACTCCAACGGGGTATACTGATCATCCCTAGAGCCTCTCTGGGGATTGGACGGTGGAGGTTCGCGAAACAACCTTCGATCTGGTTGAAGTATAACCGGTTCAACTGTGTCCATAAAAGGAGTACTGTCAGCGGTATTACTACTGGTGGCAAGCTTTTTTTGCCAGTTGAAAACTAGATTGTTCTTATAATCTGTTAGATCTCGGTTGTACTTTTTCTGTTTCTTATTTTTCTGATCTTTTTCTTCCTTTTCTAGAAAGTTTTTTAGGTTGGTGGAAAGGGTAATATAATCATGTGAACCATTGAATGGTGTTAATTTGGTTTTAAGATCTTTGATTTCCTGATCTATGGCCAAAAGCCTTGCTTGTTTGCGTTCAACCAAGAAATCATTGAGCTTAATCCCGACATCGTTAAAATATCTAGACCATGATTCGAGGTCTGAGTCTCCCTGTTGGGGGGATACATCCCATCTCAGTCCTCTCGGTACCATACGTTCCTTAGTATATTGTTCAAGGAATGCTATGTCCCACTGTAGATGGATTTCGGTGGTCATAACATTCTTGAGTCTAACAAATAGACCACTTAGTTCAGTGTCTGTGTTGGTAGTAACAAAAACACCGTTAGTGTTGAGGGACCTGGAGATCCTATACTCAAAAACATCCATGGTGATGTTAAAGAAAAGCAGCAGTGATAAAAAGTGTCAGCAAGGAAGAATGAATGGGGAAAAAACCGCGCTAATCTATGGATATCATGCAAGAGCGTCAAATGGGCATAGCTTTATTCACATATGCATGTGAAAATTAAAAACAGATAAAATCTCGAGATGATATAAAAGAAAAGTTCGGCAATATGAGGGGCATGAGATGGCTGGCCCGACGCGTTTCGACTAAAAGTCTTCCACAGGGGCATATCTCTAACCCCCCCACATTGCCTCTAACATTTATAGACATGAGCCAAAGGAGGAAACCGCCCCTTCGTTCCAGGCAGGAAGTGGACGCCTCCCGCCTGAACCAAATATGATGGGGGGGAGTAAGTACAAAATGGTCCCCAATGTTAAATAGGTTACATTACTAAAAATATATTCCATGGTAAGCAAACACTACAAAATGCATCCTGGCTGTGAGATAGACACCAAAGGCAAGTATGAAGGTATTATTTAGGTCGCTTGCATTCTGATGGAATGTAGCATAGGCACACAAAATACCCCCACTCATGGACCAGTCCTGGGCTGGGAACGCGTGGCCAATCATGGGCTGAACGCCGCTATTCCCGCCAAAACTTATGTCCAATCGCGATATTTCCGAGTCAGAACATGCCATGAGTGGCCAGCTGATTGGGGCGTCATCTCAAAATGTCAAAAACGTGACTAGCGGCGGCACGCTATAGGTGCGCGGCGTCACATTGTGCTTAGTGCGCAGGGAGCAGGGGAGGACATGGACTGCCGACTTCCGGCCATGTGACCGGAAGTGAGCGTGCGCCGGAAGTGCGTCAGGTGAAACCGGAAGTGAATGCGGCCTCCAATAAACTGAGACGCCAAGTAAACATAGGGAAGGAAGAGCACCAATCAGGCACCTGCGAACTGGTGCACGGGATGACCTTACACATCCCTCACCTATTAATAGACGAACATTGAACAGGGATCCACATCCATAGGGACATCTAGTGGATTAAAATGAAATGACTACGTATATGTAAAGTGTGCACCAAAATTATCTCTGAAAAACGTGTGAACTATTATCTGATACTTGATACCTAAAATGTATGGCAGATCAGTATAAAGAACACGGTAAATAAACATTGGAATTAAAATTAAATTAGAAAGGGAGCCCCACTCATAGGAACACCCATTAGTGCTGAAACCACCGTATAACCCAATGGCGTCCAGATAGTGTGAAAGGGGGTTAGCTAGGTGTGTGAATAGTATGGTGAACCCATTGCATATAACAGCCGTAAAAGGCTAATGAGCCCCGGCTGGTAGCATGATATAGTGTGACGTGATAATAAACTATACAGAAAAGGATACACCAGGGAGTGTATGTAGAGTGTCCTCACAGGACCATAAGTGAATGACCCATTGTGGGGCACATACAATAATCTATCAAGTGTGCTAAAGACAAGGGGCTAAAAATCTCTAACTCGACTCATAGGCCCTGTCTAGTGTCCTGGTAGTAAAAGTGATGAAGGTAGCGAGTGAGGCTGTAAATGCACAAGGAATCTATATAAAGGTCCCTGTAGCTAACGTGACGTGAGGGCATATAGTGAGTATAACCGTCATAAAAAATAGGTATATGTATACAATGTTCTGCAACCGAAATAGATTGTAGAAAAAAACGATCGATAAAAAAGTGACGAAAACCAAAGAAAGGGAAGAAAAACTAGAGTGTATGTGACCAAATGTTTTATAAGTGAATTAGAATATAAAACACATACTGGCCCTGAGTGTCCTCAACGACCTAGAAACACTCCCCACCAAAAAAAACTTTGGGTACATCAAGATCCAGCCATATCGCAGGGACTAAAATCCCTGTGCAAAAATAAAAACATCATCATTCGCCCTGCCGATAAGGGAGGTGGGATTGTGGTACTGGATCAAGAGGACTACAATGGGGAGATGTTAAGACAATTGAACGATCGATCCACATATACCATCCTGAGTGGAGATCCCACCCAGAAATACAAAAAGGCTTTGGCCGAACTAATCGAGGAAGGTTTCTCTCTTAGCATACTCAATCGCAAGGAGAAGGAATTCCTCGTTCCTTCGGCCCCCAGAATTCCCATCATATACTACCTTCCTAAGGTCCACAAATGTCCTACCAATCCTCCAGGTCGCCCCATCGTTAGTGGCATCGATTCGGTGACCTCGAGGATTGGTAGGTACATTGATTTTTACCTACAACCATTAGTCAGACTAATTCCCTCGTACCTCAAGGATACTAAGGATGTGATTCGGCTGCTAGAGTCTGTAGATCATCAGGAGGGTCTGATTATGGTTACAGCCGACGTTGCTGCGCTATACACCTGCATTTCCCATCATCTGGGTATAGGCGCGGTGGAGTTTTATCTATCAAGTCTATCAACCCTTCCCTCCATTCAGAAGAATTTTATTTTGGATTTACTGAGATTTGCCACTAAACACAATTACTTTTGGTTTCAAGGCACCTTTTACTCCCAAATCAAAGGAGTGGCCATGGGGGCAAAATATGCCCCTAGTGTGGCCAACCTATTCATGGCCCAGTGGGAGGAGGACGCCGTCTATGCTCTCGGGCGTTCCGAGCTGGTCCTATGGACCAGATATATAGACGACGTCCTCCTCCTATGGAAGGGAGACATGCAGTCCTTAGATGAGTTCATGACGACCCTCAATCATAACGATCGGGGGATAGTCTTGAGCTATGAGGCCAGTTGTACCACCATACATTTCCTCGACCTGGAGATAGAGTCCACGGCACGAGGCTTTGAGTTTAGAACGTATTTCAAGCCCACCGACAGGAATGGATACATTCCTGTCGAGAGTTGTCACCATGACCGTTGGCTCAAATCAGTACCAAAAGGACAATTTCTCCGAATGAGGAGGAATTGTACAAATGACTCCATGTTTTTCCAACAGTGTCAGATTTTAAAGCAAAGGTTCGTGGAAAAAGGGTACCAACCAGAGATTTTAGACGCAGATATAAAATCTGTGGCTACCGTTGACAGGAAGTCCCTATTGGTCGATCGTCCCAAGACCTCTAGAGACAACAAATTCAGGTGGTCCTTTTTCACTTCCTTCTCTACCCAACACAATGAGGTTAGGAGGATTATATCCAGACACTGGAAGGTCCTACGTAGCGATCGCATTTTGGGACCCTCTCTCCCTGAACGGGCGGGCATCATTTTTAGGGGTGCCCGGTCCGTTCAGGGCGACATCGCTCCCAATGTGGTTGATCCCCCCAGGACGACTTCTTTTTTCCAAAATTGCAAAGGTTATTTCCCGTGCAAAAAATGTAACGTCTGTCAACATAACATACTAGGGAGACGCATGACGGATACTTTCTCTTCCACTGTTACGGCACGCACCTATGCCATGAAGCATTTCACCACATGTGCCACCAAATTTATTGTCTATCTGATCACATGTCCGTGTAAACAGCAATATGTCGGACGTACTATTCGTACGTTCTCCATACGTGTAAACGAACACTTGGCCAAGATCCGAAAGGGTTGTATCAAACATAGTGTTCCCCGACACTATCGGGATCACCACAATAGAGATCCATTAGGGACCAAGTTTCAGATAATTGATAAGTTTGTTCCACACTGGCGTGGCGAGTCCAACCTACGCGGGGTCTCCAGGCTAGAAACATACTGGATCCACCAGTTGAAGTGCTACTCACCCTTTGGTATGAATGTTGAGTGGGACATCAATTGTTTCATCAACCGGGGGTGAGTGGCACTTCACGTTCGAGATCGATCATACTGGAGACCTATACCTTCATTTTTTACACTTCGATATACATTGTTTCTGTTCTAAGATTCATGTGTTATATGGTTTATACTGGATGTGAGATGGCCACTCAGGGCCAGTATGTGTTTTATATTCTAATTCACTTATAAAACATTTGGTCACATACACTCTAGTTTTTCTTCCCTTTCTTTGGTTTTCGTCACTTTTTATCGATCGTTTTTTTCTACAATCTATTTCGGTTGCAGAACATTGTATACATATACCTATTTTTTATGACGGTTATACTCACTATATGCCCTCACGTCACGTTAGCTACAGGGACCTTTATATAGATTCCTTGTGCTTTTACAGCCTCACTCGCTACCTTCATCACTTTTACTACCAGGACATTAGACAGGGCCTATGAGTCGAGTTAGAGATTTTTAGCCCCTTGTCTTTAGCACACTTGATAGATTATTGTATGTGCCCCACAATGGGTCATTCACTTATGGTCCTGTGAGGACACTCTACATACACTCCCTGGTGTATCCTTTTCTGTATAGTTTATTATCACGTCACACTATATCATGCTACCAGCCGGGGCTCATTAGCCTTTTACGGCTGTTATATGCAATGGGTTCACCATACTACTCACACACCTAGCTAACCCCCTTTTACACTATCTGGACGCCATTGGGTTATACGGTGGTTTCAGCACTAATGGGTGTTCCTATGAGTGGGGCTCCCTTTCTAATTTAATTTTAATTCCAATGTTCATTTACCGTGTTCTTTATACTGATCTGCCATACATTTTAGGTATCAAGTATCAGATAATAGTTCACACGTTTTTCAGAGATAATTTTGGTGCACACTTTACATATACGTAGTCATTTCATTTTAATCCACTAGATGTCCCTATGGATGTGGATCCCTGTTCAATGTTCGTCTATTAATAGGTGAGGGATGTGTAAGGTCATCCCGTGCACCAGTTCGCAGGTGCCTGATTGGTGCTCTTCCTTCCCTATGTTTACTTGGCGTCTCAGTTTATTGGAGGCCGCATTCACTTCCGGTTTCACCTGACGCACTTCCGGCGCACGCTCACTTCCGGTCACATGGCCGGAAGTCGGCAGTCCATGTCCTCCCCTGCTCCCTGCGCACTAAGCACAATGTGACGCCGCGCACCTATAGCGTGCCGCCGCTAGTCACGTTTTTGACATTTTGAGATGACGCCCCAATCAGCTGGCCACTCATGGCATGTTCTGACTCGGAAATATCGCGATTGGACATAAGTTTTGGCGGGAATAGCGGCGTTCAGCCCATGATTGGCCACGCGTTCCCAGCCCAGGACTGGTCCATGAGTGGGGGTATTTTGTGTGCCTATGCTACATTCCATCAGAATGCAAGCGACCTAAATAATACCTTCATACTTGCCTTTGGTGTCTATCTCACAGCCAGGATGCATTTTGTAGTGTTTGCTTACCATGGAATATATTTTTAGTAATGTAACCTATTTAACATTGGGGACCATTTTGTACTTACTCCCCCCCATCATATTTGGTTCAGGCGGGAGGCGTCCACTTCCTGCCTGGAACGAAGGGGCGGTTTCCTCCTTTGGCTCATGTCTATAAATGTTAGAGGCAATGTGGGGGGGTTAGAGATATGCCCCTGTGGAAGACTTTTAGTCGAAACGCGTCGGGCCAGCCATCTCATGCCCCTCATATTGCCGAACTTTTCTTTTATATCATCTCGAGATTTTATCTGTTTTTAATTTTCACATGCATATGTGAATAAAGCTATGCCCATTTGACCTGCACCATTGGAGTGGTCTCCGTTTTTTCATTACATTTCCCTGGCTTCTACTATCATCTCCACGGCCATTGGACGATCGTATGTCGAGTTTATCCATCGCTGCTGATCGATCCAGTACCCAGTTCCTGAAATTGTTGGAGTCCCAGCCTGCAGTATCTTCATCTATAAGCCTGTTTGATGTGGATGCCGTACGGTACACACATCCAACTTTTCCGGTAAGAGTACCTATGCCGTACAGTGACATCAGTCAAACATATGTTTTCAGTTGGTTTCGTTTGAACAGACCAGAAGGATCAATTTTCTGATGTTCTCACCACATGAACTTTATTTATAACATTGTGTTTCCATTTTGAGTTCATCATTTACATATGGTGTATATATATATATATCAATATTCTTGCTCTTAGAGTGTCGTGACACACATGCACTCCTCTACATGTATTAGCGCTACAATTTTTGATTTGTATGCATTGTGACTTTGTTTGTTTAGTTTGTTGGCAGCTCTTGCATGATACCCACAGACTGCGCCTGCGCAGTACAGGGAGGTCCTTATCCGGTGGGGGAACTTTTTCGGCAGGACACCGGAGTTACACTACTGCCATCTAGTGGCGGTAGATGTAATTGCGGTAATGCCGCCCAAGTAATGGGAACGGCATTACCACGAGGGGGAAGAGTAATCAGTTAGATTACTCGTTACCCTCTAAAGTAACTGCGTTAGGTAACTCCATTTATTTTAACTCAGTTACTTACATCACTGGTGAGGAATGTGCTAGCTTCAATACGAAAGCTAGTTTTACCACACCAAGCGCTTCCGTCTTGTACTTGCTTCAGAGCATGCGTCGTTTTTGATCCGTTGGACTAGCACACAGACAAACGGTTTTCACAATAGAAATTCGAGTCCGTCGGACAGATTTGAAACATGTTTAATTTCTAGGTCCGTCTGAGTTTTGGGAAAAAAAGTCTGCTGGGGCCCATACACGATCGTAATATTATTATTATTATTGATTCCGTCGGACCTAGTCTGCCAGAAAATCCGGTCGTGTGTACGTGGCATTACACTACCGTGCCTTCACACCCCTCTCCTGTACACTTCTCTGTGTCAAGAAAGGCATCCCGGGTACCTGACTGCCAGCAGGAGGGTTGGCTACAGTGCCCCCATTGAAAGAGCCGCCCGTGCGAACGCGCACGGACGCGCGGGAGCGCGCACGGACACGCGGGAGCACGCGGACGTGCTGTGTGACGCTGTTTGGCGCCAGGAGCGCTATTTAAAGGAAACCTCCACCATGCCATCTTGCTGTCCGGTCTACAGCGTTCCAGTGACCCCCAGCTACCAGCTATTCCTGTGCTACCTGACTTCTGTTACCTGATCCCAGTACCCGGCTTGTCCCCGACCTTCCTTGCCTGCTGCCTGTCTCCGACCCCGGCTTGTTCTGACATCTCTTCTGCCTGCTCCTTGGTTCCTCGCTGCCCGCCTGTTGCCGACCCAGCCTGCTTCACGACTACGCCTTGCCTGCTGATTCTGTACCGCATCTGCCCGCCAGTGTATGACCCGGCCTGCCTGTGACCTGCTACTGTTTCCGGACCACAGTCTCTCCCTACTACCTGCAGTCCCCATCTGCCAGCCTGCATCTCCAGGGTTCCTGCCCTAGCCAGCAACTGGTCTTCCGCAGCCTTCCAGACGTCCGGACCGGCCCTGCATCTGTAACCTGCCAGGCGCTTGTGCCCCTTTGCACTCCCGAGCTCCTGTCTGCTCTATCAGGTGTTCCCGAGCCAGAGGTATACGAGACGCCGCTCCCTGCACAAGTCGGCTCAGCCATCAGGTATGTGACAGTACCGGACAGCCATGTCCGAGCCCACGCAGGGAGCTTCTCCAATGGATGAACTGTGCCGCCACCTTGCTGGCCTAACCCAGGCAGTAAAGAGTCTTCAGGAAGGCTATACCCGGCTAGAGGAACATGTTCAAGTCCTGTCTGCAGCCACACCACTAGGGGTGCAACGGATCAAAAAACTCACGGATCGGATCGATCCTCGGATCAGGAGTCACGGATCGGATCACTTTTCGGATCAGCAAATAATAATTGAATTTGCAAAAACCTGTAATGCAGAGTATCGCAGAGTATTGGCTAAGGCCGCCGGGTGTACAAAGACAGAGTATATGCTGTGTAATGCAGAGTATATGCTGTGTAATGCAGAGTATATGCTGGGTAATGCAGAGTATATGCTGGGTAATGCAGAGTATATGCCAGAGTATATGCTGGGTAATGCAGAGTATATGCAGGGTAATGCAGGGTAATGCAGAGTATATCAGGGTAATGCAGAGTATATCCGATCACGGATCGGCGACGATCCGTTGCACCCCTACACACCACCCTCATCTGGGACTCCTGCTGCTCCTTCCGTGGTGATGTTGCCACCTGAACCCAAGGTTCCCACTCCTGAGCGGTTTTTCTGGGGACCGTAGTAAATTCCGAGCTTTCCGCAATGCTTGTGAACTCTTCTTTGCCCTGCAGCCAAGGACCTTCTCTCTCGAATCCACTAAAGTGGGCTTCATCATTTCCCTGCTATCGGGGGATCCGCAAGCCTGGGCCCATCGGCTTCTGGAGCAGAAGGATGCCGCCCTTGACAATGTGGGCTCCTTTTTTCACGCCATGTCCCAGCTTTACGAAGATCCGCAATTAACAGCAACTGCAGAGACGGCCCTGCACTCCCTACAGCAAGGCTGCAGACCAGCGGAGGACTATGCATCAGAGTTCAGGCGTTGGAGTTCCGACACCAACTGGAACGACTCCGCCCTGCGGTACCAGTTCCGCATGGGTCTCTCCGAGCCGTTAAAAGATGAACTAGCCCGAGTGGACACGCCAGAGACTTTAGATGCTCTCATTAATCTGTCCATCCAGATTGATAGGCGACTAAGACAACGGAGGTCCGAACGTGCCGCCGGTCCTTCCAGACCAATCTGGATGCTTCCCCGTGTACCTAGCTTCTCTCAGCCAGCTCCCCTAGCTCCAGCGGCTTCTACTCCTGATGTTCCGGAGCCCATGCAGTTAGTCCTACTACGCCCTTCTCTGACACCTGAGGAACGGCAACGCAGGCGATCCAATAACCTGTGCCTTTACTGTTGCGAATCGGGACATTATGTGAGGACCTGTCCTGCTAAGCTCCGTAAGTGCTCCACTAACTCTTTTGCTCTTACACCTACCCTACCTAGTAACACTTCTCACCTGGCTGTCTCCATTCTTTTACAGCTCCTAGGAGGGAATACCCGGGTCACCGCTATCATTGACTCTGGAGCCTGCAGCGGTTTCATCGATTTAACCTTTGCCACCCGGCACCAAGTTCCTCTGCGACCAAGGGCAAAGGGCCTCTCTGTACATTTGGCTGACGGCTCGGCTCTTAAGTCGGGACCTGTCACACAAGAGACTGTACCAATATTTACCACTATTGCCAGAAACCACCAAGAACTATTGTGCCTGGACATCATCCAATCCCCTCTATTTCCAGTTATCCTAGGCATGCCCTGGCTGAGGGCTCATAACCCACTGATTGATTGGACTACTGGGAAGATCAGCTTCCCCTCCTCCTACTGTAATCAATATTGCCTGCTGGAGACGGCTATCCTCTCCTCTACTCTGTATGGAAGCAGATGACGAGACCCGTCAAGCCGTCCCTAAGGTCTATCACGGGTTCCTAGACGTCTTCAGCAAGAAGGGCGCGGACACCCTTCCTCCTCACAGGCCATACGACTGCCCGATCGAAATCGTCCCCGGTGCAGAAATTCCATTCGGGAGAATCTTCCCTCTAACTGAGCTAGAACTAGGGACTCTGAAGACCTATATAGATGATAACTTGGAGAAGGGGTTCATCCGGCCCTCTACCTCCCCAGCAGGAGCAGGAATTTTCTTCGTAGAGAAAAAAGACCACTCGCTACGCCCCTGCGTAGACTATCGGGAGCTTAATAAAGTTACCTGAGCTATTCCAAAGACTGGGGACTGCAGCGATATTTACAAAACTGGACCTTCGTGGAGCGTACAACCTTGTCCGCATCCGGAGTGGCGACGAGTGGAAGACTGCCTTTCGCACCCGGTTCGGGCATTTTGAATATTTAGTTATGCCCTTCGGACTTTGCAACGCCCCTGCTACGTTCCAGCATTTTGTGAACGACATCTTCAGAGACTACCTCGACCTATTCGTGATAGTATATTTGGATGATATCCTGATCTTTTCGACCCTCCCTGACAGAGCATCGCGGACATGTTAAGAAGGTACTAACAAGGCTTCGATGCCATGGCTTGTATGCAAAGCCGGAGAAATGTGTGTTCGAACAGCAGAGCATCCAATTTTTGGGACTGATCATTTCTGTGGAGGGTATCAAGATGGATCCTCAGAAGGTCTCAGCCATCTTGGACTGGCCAGCCCCTACTGACAAAAAGGGCATTCAACGCTTTGTGGGCTTCGCAAACTTTTACCGGAAGTTCATTAGAGGATTCTCAACTATCATCTCCCCCATCACAAAACTAACTAAACAGGGCACTAGGTTCTCTTGGTCCCCCGTAGTGCAGGCAGCCTTCGCAACCTTGAAAGACCGGTTCACTTCGGCATCAGTCTTAAAGCACCCTGACCCAGCGTTACCATACATACTTGAGGTTGACGCTTCAGAAATCGCAGTCGGGGCAGTACTATCCCAGAGACAGGGGCCTAAGGCTCTGCTGCACCCAGTTGAGTTCTTTACCCGCAAACTATCCGAAGCAGAACGAAACTATGACTTGGGAGACCGAGAATTACTGGCAATCAAGGCCGCTCTCGAGGAGTGGCGATACCTTTTGGAGGGAGCAGCACATCTGATTCTTGTATACACGGATCACAAGAACCTCGAGTACTTAAAAGCTGCAAAGAGGCTGAGACCACGCCAGGCCAGGTGGGCACTTTTCTTCACTCGATTCTCTTTCCATATAACTTACAGGCCTGGGTCGAAAAACACTAAGCCAGATGCCCTTTCTAGGATGTTCAGCGAATCGGAAACCTCTTCTCCTCCAGACACCATCCTGTCCTCTGGAAATTTCCTTTTGCTCCAAGAGGATCTGCTGGCTCAGATTAAGCAGGCCTCCGTGGGAATTTCCCCTCCACCTGGTACCACCCTACAAACTAGAGACGATCTATTGTGGCACAGTGATAAGATTTTTGTACCTCAGGAGGTACGAGTTGCTGTTCTGAACTCTTGTCATGATCATAAGTTAGCCGGTCATTTCGGGGTGCACAAGACGTCTGAGTTGCTCCAACGCATGTTCTGGTGGCCGCAGCTAACAAAAGACTGCAGGGACTATGTGGAATCGTGCACCGTCTGCATTCAGAACAAGGGCAGCAAGTCAAAAGCCTGGGGTCTGTTGAAGCCACTACCCGTCCCAGAAAGACCATGGAGGATGATCTCCATGGATTTTATTGTTGAGCTGCCACCCTCAGAAAACCACTCTACCATCTTCGTAGTGGTGGATAGACTCTCTAAGATGGCCCACTTTCTTCCCATGAAGGGTACCCCCTCTGCGGCCGAAACCGCAAGGATTTTCATCAAGGAAATCGTGAGGCTCCATGGCATCCCTGCAAATATAACCTCTGACCGAGGGGTACAGTTCACAACAAAGTTCTGGAGGGCGTTATGTGGTTCTTTGAAGATCCATCTGTCCTTCTCTTCGGCCTACCACCCGCAGACCAACGGCCAGACTGAGAGGACAAATCAAACACTGGAGCAGTACTTACGTTGCTTTTCATCTTTCTCGCAGGACGACTGGGTTCCTCTCTTACCGCTGGCCGAATTTGCTTATAATAATTCTGTCCACTCTGCTACTAAACAAACCCCCTTCTTCGCAAATTATGGATTTTACCCCTTATTTTTGTCAAACAACATCCCGGAATGTTCTGTACCTGCTGCTCAGGAAACCCTGAAGTTTTTTAGTACCAACAATAAGTTACTCCAGGAGACAATGACAAAAACTCAGGACTACTACAAGGAGGTCTTTGACAGGAAAAGAAGGGGAGAACTTAATTTAAAACCCGAAGATCAGGTCTGGCTGTCAACCCTAAACTTGAAACTGGCATGTCCTCCTAAAAAACTAGGCCCTAAGTTTGTAGGCCCCTTCCCTGTGGAAAAGAGGATTAACAGTGTGACTTATGAACTGAAACTACCATTCCGGATCCACCCAGTCTTCCATGTAGCTCTGCTCAAACCCACAGTTCCGGATCCTTTTGTCGACCGAAACACCGGCCCTCCCGAACCGGTACTCATTGACGGAGAAATGGAGTTTGAGGTTGAGTCAATCCTGGATTGTAGGAGGAGACGTAACCAGGTCCAGTACCTGGTGAAGTGGAAAGGGTATGGCCCGGAAGAAAACTCTTGGGAACCAGAATCCAACATCCACGCAAAAAGGCTGATCCGGGCATTTAATAATGCACACTCGAGTAAGATGGTTCAATTGGGCATCCGGAGGCTGCCCCTTGGAGGGGGGCAATGTCAAGAAAGGCGTCCCCGGGTACCTGACTGCCAGCAGGAGGGTTGGTTACAGTGCCCCCATTGAAAGAGGCGCGCACGGATGCGCGGGAGCACGCGGGCGCGCTGTGTGACACTGTTTGGCGCCAGGAGCGCTATTTAAAGGAAACCTCCACCATGCCATCTTGCTGTCCGGTCTACAGCGTTCCAGTGACCCCCAGCTACCAGCTATTCCTGTGCTACCTGACTTCTGTTACCTGATCCCAGTACCCGGCTTGTCCCCGACCTTCCTTGCCTGCTGCCTGTCTCCGACCCCGGCTTGTCCTGACATCTCTTCTGCCTGCTCCTTGGTTACTCGCTGACCGCCTGTTGCCGACCCGGCCTGCTTCACGACTACGCCTTGCCTGCTGATTCTGTACCGCATCTGCCCGTCAGTGTATGACCCGGCCTGCCTGTGACCTGCTACTGTTTCCGGACCACAGTCTCTCCCTGCTACCTGCAGTCCCCATCTGCCAGCCTGCATCTCCGGGGTTCCTGCCCTAGTCCGAAACTGGTCTTCCACAGCCTTCCAGACGTCCGGACCGGCCCTGCATCTGTAACCTGCCAGGCGCTTGTGCCCCTTTGCACTCCCGAGCTCCTGTCTGCTCTATCAGGAGTTCCCGAGCCAGAGGTATACGAGACGCCGCTCCCTGCACAAGTGGGCTCAGCCATCAGGTACTTGACACTCTGACTGTCATACTGCCATACTCTCATCTGACTGTCATACCAGCATGCCCCCTCTCTCTACTGTGCATGCACCCCCTTGTATGCCCCATCTCACTACTGTGCCTACATTTCCCTGTACATGCCCTCTCATTTCTGTGTCTAACCCCCATGTACACCACCTCCCACCTCTGTGCCTACACCCCCTTGTTTACCCCCTAACCACTGTACCTACACCCTCTCTCACTGCACCTACGACCCCTTGTACACCCCATTTCACTAATATTCCTTTGCAATCCCCCTTCACCCTCACGCCTCTGCACTTGCTCACTTCGCCATTCATCCTGTTCAACGAATGGACACACTTGTGTTAGTTATAGATATACTCACTTGTGCCATCTGCATGGGAGAGAATCCATCTACAGCACATGAACAGCACAAAGCCAAAGTGGAGGTTCATCTTGACTATTTGCCTGCAGAAGCCTTCAACATCCACTTATATAAAGGCTGTCAATTAGACAAGCCCTTCACTGGAAAGGTTGATTCACAGACTTTTATATTAAGGAGGTTATAAAGTTTACAATGTACCAGTGAAAAATGTTTTTGGTACGATGTTTGCCAATATGTACATAAGGCTTCTATTACAGAAATGATAGCTAGTAGTGTAAAGGACTAGGATAAATAAAAGTTACTGCAAACATTAAAGCAATAGTAATCCTTTACTTAGCACTGTGTCTTATGTACAATGATTTTCCTGTAAGGTGGGGTGACAGCAGTGCAATGGCATTATCATACCTGAAGGGCCATCTGTCCAATATAGCTCAAGTGGTTTGGGGACACCCTCACACCAGATGTTCTCAACCTTAATGATACCAGGGCCTGGTAAATTCTTTTAAAACCTCCTGTGCCCCTACAGTAAAAACACAATAAAAGTATGGGAATACAAAATATGTATCAAAATTCGAGAAGGTTCTGGTTGGGGCTGGGTGACACTGTTGGGAGATGAAGGTCCTGGAGGAGGTTAGGGGACTCTGCAGCAGATTTGGTGATCCTGTAGGGAATGAGGTCAATTATGGGGGAGTGGGGTCTCCAGAAAGGCTGAGGTCTCCAGAGAGGCTAGGGTCTCCCCAGGAGGCGATGAGGAAGATTGGAGGGCACTGAGGGGGAAGGGGGCTAAAGGGCAATGCGGTATGCTTTTGGAGGTACTATGGGGGCTGGAGGTTCTGCTCCCACCATTGTGGGATTTTGGAAGACACTGTGGGAACTAAGGGCTCTTAGGGGGCCTTAAGGGGCACTGAGAGTCTCTATGGGGGGGGTTGGGTTACACTATGGGACCTGGGAGGCACTGTGAGCAGTTGTTCGATCTGTAGGTAGTTGAACCAGGAGGAGGGAACCCACGGTCTGCCAGTGGACCAAGGCCCAGCTGTTGAGACCCACTGGTTTAGACCATAGTCAACTCACCCAAGAGCCTCTTGGGCAAAATACCCCCAGAGTACCCAAGCTCATCTTTAGCACATAGTGGCTTTCTGAATGGGGAACTCTGATACACAAGCCCTTACTTTTCTCTGCAGATTATTACACAAGTCAGATAACAGACAGGGTGTGGCTGATATATACAGTAGTAGAGTGATGCATGACAGTGCAGTGATGGGTTTTAATATTGTTGGCACTGTTACTGGATTACACTGGTGCTGACTGGTGATCAGAAAGCCAAGGGCTGTTGGTGCGTAAAGAATTTACATTAACAACCTGCATTAAAAACAGAGGTTTTGGGTGCACATCTGTAATGAATTTGGAATCCACATTGCAATATCCAGGTCCTTCTATATAGTGCTTACATTAAAAGCCTCCATCATGGTCTGATCTAGGGGGTGCTGGGCTGAGTAACCAATGGACATTGTGCATCAGTAGAAGCTTTCTGCAGTGGTTGGCTGCATCTGTAAAGGTTGAGGGTCTTTGACACTCTCACAGAGCCCAGCCAGCACATCCCCTCCTCTTAGATCTTCCCTTCAGATCTACAGTGACTGCACTTCCAAGTACACTTCCAGTGCACAGTGGATTTGCCTTTAGTAAATAAACCCTTAAAAAAATGTAATTCCTTCATAAAAAATCCCAATAATTGTATATTAATTGGTTTGTGTGAAAGTTATGTGGCGGGAAATCTGGCGCTAACAGACCCTCGCTGGGAGGCACACTGATTAACTGACAATGATATTGATAATCACACTAATACACTGAGTGATCAGATATAATAATGTACACTGTATTAACCACATGACCTCCGGAAGATTGTACCCCCTTCATGAGCAGAGCTGTGGACAATTCAGTCTGTTGGTAAAATACCAAAATCTGAAAAAAAAATTAAGTTTCAGCTGGTCGGCACTACTTTTAAACATCTAGGGTACTTGGTGGAAGGTCTACCTGTCCTATTCTTATATTATATTATTATTCTATGCATCTTATAAGGTAGGTGTCATGTATGCAGCTGTATTAAAAGCTTAAGGTTTAGGTCTATATCCAATCACTAAATTCTCATATAACCTTTAAAGAGGAAAATGCAACCTGTAAGGCAAAGGCATAATGAGCTAGTATGCATAGCATACTAGCTCATTATGAATAACTTACCTGAGAACGAAGCCCCCAAGCAGTCCTCCTTCTTCATCTTCACCGCTGCCATGTATCCCGGAGTGACTTCCGGGTCTCGCTGCTCTGGCGCTGTGATTCGCCAGAGCCGCGATGACGTCACTCCCGCACATGCGCACGGGAGCCGCCAAGAGCAGCATATCGCCGTGATCTGCGGCGTGCTCAGTGCGCCTGCACGCCGCTGTCTACGGCTCATGCGCCCTAGACAGCGGTGCCTGTCTTTTTGTAAATATCTCCTAAACCGTGTAGGTTTAGGAGATATTTCTTGGACCTACAGGTAAGCCTTAATCTAGGCTTACCTGTAGGTCAAAGTGGTTTGTAAGGGTTTACAACCACTTTAAAACGCTATTGTCATTTCAATGTTTTACCAAACTAAATATGCACCGTTAAAAGAATACCTAGTGATCATACAATGAGTGTCCTTGTTCACACAACTCTGTTGTAGAGTGCACTTCTAGTAGTAACTACAAGCACCCGTAGCAGCACATGTTGCACAGGCATGGTCCGCCAATGTCACTATCAGGAAGTCGGTACAGAGTGCAGCTGTAAAGTGAATCCATATTGATAGGAAGTGGCTGAAAGAGGCTGGGAGTTGCTTAGTTAGCAGTACTGAGATGCAAAAAAATTATTATAATACACATATCTTTAGCAAACTAAATATCAATGTCATCCTTTTAAGGATCTGGATCTACCTAAATAATTTCTTATAAATATCATACAGATAAAAAAAAAAAATGTTTCGCTTCAGTTTATTAAAATTTAGACTTAAATAAAGAAAACTGAATAAAAACGTTATAACTTGTCTGTAAGGTGGAAACTTCTTAAAGCGGAAGTAAACCCATCGATTTAACAGTCTAAAAAAAAAAAAGGCACGCCTTGAATGCTAACTGCACATTGGCTGTGCTCTCAACCAAACAGTCAAACCATCCAATGGCTGGTGTCATAACGGATCACATGTGCAGCACTGTGGCAGTTGAAGATTAAACAGAGGCAAAGATGGCAGCTTCCTTGGCTGAAAACGATAGGGGGGTTTACTTCCACTTTAAATATTTTTGCATCATTTTCCAGCCAAGATATTCAAAGTCCATTTTAAAAGATCTCTAGATGTTTGATCAGATTAAATTGTGCTATTTCCTTATTCAACCCAGAAAGCTAATAGCACGTCTTTGTTTGTATGTGTATCTAGTTTATGAACAATTATTTAGTTGCATGTTATAATGCTTTGCATTGGCTTACAAAGGGTTCTGAAGTATTCTTAGGAAGAGACTCACATTTACAAATATCAAAAATACACAACCTATGGTGAAGTGATTAAAAATCCCAAATAAGTAAATGGCGTTCCTTCCTGGGAAAAGAAGAGTTACATGTTAGTGTAAATGATATATTGCCTCGTTTCTACTGAGCGGTTCGGTTCGGTTTGGTTCGGTACGCTATTTTGAGTGTTTCCATTATGAAAGAGGCCCATACAACTGAACCATACCGCACCATTCATGGTCCTGCTTCAGATGTGGGGGGCATAGAAAATGGTACGGAGGGCGGAGCTACTGGCATCACACGATACATTCCACTGATTGGCGGACAGAAAAAAAGTCAATGCTCACATCAAAGGCATTTTTTCTAAACCCCGTATGGCCCCTGGCGGTCCAACTTGCAGTGGAAACGCTTACCTGAATAGGCCGGACCATTCTAACCCTTCCAAACTGTACTGACCCAAACCGTTCCATGGAAAACGAGGCATAACAGGACTACAATAAGGCTAAAACAGATGAAGGATCAGGGCTAGGCTAGGATAAATAGGATTAGACTATTGGAGATGGTGAGGAAAAAAATTGATTTTGGTAGCTAAAAGGGTAGGCAAGGTTAGAGTGTATATTAGGATTAGGTTGGGACGGATGGGATGGTTAGGATTAGACCAGGGCAGATAGAAAGCTTCTGATTAGACTAGAGTAGATTTAATTTTAGACAAGTGCAGATGGTATGGTATAATTAGGTTTGGGTAAATGGAAGGTTAGGAATAGTCTAGGGGTAGATATGAGAGTTAGGATTAGGATAGAGCAGATGGCAGGACTAGGAATACACTAGGGCAGTAGGGATGAGCCGAACACCCCCCCCGGTTCGGTTCGCACCAGAACCTTCGAACGGACAGAAAGTTCACGCGAACTTTAGAACCCCATTAAAGTCTATGGGACTCGAACGTTCAAAATCAAAAGTGCTCATTTTAAAAGCTTATATGCAAGATATTGTCCTAAAAAGGGTTTGGGGACCCGGCTCCTGCCCCAGGGGACATGGATCAGTGCAAATTTTTTTTTAAAAACTAACGTTTTTTCGGGAGCACTGATTTTAATGACGATTAAAGTGAAAAATTCCTTTAAATATCGTGCCTGTGGGGTGTCTATAGTATGCCTGTGAATTGGCACATGTTTCCTGTGTTTAGAACAGTCCCTGCACAAAATGACATTTAACGGAAAAAAAAGTAATTTAAAACTGCTTGCAGTTTTAATGTAATGTCTGGTTCCGGCAATATGGATGAAAATCATTGAGAAAAATGGCATGGGTAGCCCCCCCTGCTCATTACCAGCCCCTTTGGGTCTTGTACGGATATTAAGGGGAACCCCGTACCCAAATTAAAAAAAGGAAAGGCGTGGGGCCCCCAGGCCCTATATACTCAGAACAGCAGTATACAGGCGGTGCAAATAAGACAGGGATTGTGTAGGTTTGTTGTGTTAAGTAGAATCTGTTTGTAATTTTGAACTGGTACACAAGTGTAGCTCCAGTCAAAAAAATATCTATTTTTAAGCTTTTCGGAAAACATAGGGAAGGGTTATCACCCTGTATAATTTTTTGGGCCGAAAGTAGGGGCCTGCCCTATATGCTCTGCAGAAATTTGGCCCTAAGGTGTTGGTGTTGCCACAAGTTAACACTGTAAGCCCTCAAAGTGACTCTTGGTGGGCGCTGGGGCGCCCTGCTGTGAACTATTATATCAAGAATTGTAATTACATGCCATTGTTGAACAGTGGAAGAGAAATTGGGCCTTTGGTGGTGGTGGTGCTGGTGCCACAACACTGTAAGTCCTCACAGTTCATTTTTTTGGTGCGTTTTCTGCATATCTGTACGTGTGAGATACACCCTTTAGATACAGTTGCTCTATTCTGCTATTCTAAAATCCATACCAGACCCTTATCCGAGCACGCAACCTGGCAGGCCGCAGGAAAAGAGGGGGGACGAGAACCGTACCAGGCCACATGCCCTCAACATTGGGAGGGTACTTTGGGGTAGCCCCCCAAATCACCTTGTCCCCATGTTGATGGGGACAAGGGCCTCATCCCCACAACCCTTGCCCGGTGGTTGTGGGGGTCTGCGGGTGGGGGGCTTATTGGAATCTGGAAGCCCCCTTTAATAAGATGACCCCCAGATCCCGCCCCCCCCCGTGTGAAATGGTTAAAAGCTACTTTAAGACCAGCCTCGTTTTGGATTTTTAGGTGTTTACATGTTTAAAACAGTTTTTTTTGCTAGAAAATTACTTAGAAACCCCAAACATTATATATTGTTTTTTTTCTAACACCCTGCAATACTTTTTTTCACACCGTATTTGCGCAGCGGTCTTACAAGCACACTTTTTTGGAAAAAAAAATCACTTTTTTGAATAAAAAAATAAGACAACAGTAAAGTTAGTCCAATTTTTTTATATATCCTTAAAGATAATGTTACGCCGAGTAAATTGATACCCAACATGTCACGCTTCAAAATTGCACCCGCTCGTGGAATGGCGTCAAACTTTTACCCTCAAAAATCTCCATAGGCGACGTTTAAAAAATTCTACAGGTTGCATGTTTTTGCGTTACAGAGGAGGTCTAGAGCTAGAATTATTGCTCTAGCTCTACCGATCGCGGCGATACATCACATGTGTGGTTTGACCACCGTTTTCATATGCAGGCACTGCTCATGTATGCGTTCGCTTCTGCACGTGAGCTCATCGGGACGGCGCGCTTTAAAAAAAAAAAAAATTCTTATTTATTTTACTTGATTTTATTTATTTTTACAGTTTTAAAAAAAAATAAAAAATTGGGTCACTTTTATTCCTATTACAAGGAATGTAAACATCCTTGTAATAGAAAAAAAGCATGACAGGTCCTCTTAAATATGAGATCTGGGGTCAAAAAGTCCTCAGATCTCATATTTAAACTTAAATGCAAAAAAACAAAAGAACAAAGTCATTTAAAAAAATTACATTGAAAAAATGTTCCTCTAAGAGGTATGGGCGGGAGTAACGTTTTGACATCGCTTCCGCCCTGCTATGGTATAGAGACGAGTGGGGGCCATCTTAGCCTCACTCGTCTCCATACCAAGACAGGACCCGATCGCCTCCGCCGCTACCGACGGCTCCGGTAAGCGGCGGAGAGTGGAGGGAGGGGTGGGGGCACCTCTCCCGCCGCCGATAACGGTGATCTAATTTCGGAGACCACCATTATCGTAATTACGACCGTCACCAGAAGCTGCTGCCGTTACGGAAATATCCCTCTTCAAAAAAGGGATGTACATCGTCGTGCGCTGGTCGTAACGTGGTTAAAAGGCACAGCACAGGGATGGTGGGAGCCCCTCATAATGGGCACAGCGGGTGTACAATCAGACCCGGAAACTCAGCACAGGGATGGTGGGAACCCCTCATAATGGGCACAGCGGGTGTACAGACCTGGGAACTCAGCACAGGGATGGTGGGAACCCCTCATAATGGGCACAGTGGGTGTACAGACCTGGGAACTCAGCACAGGGATGATGGGAACCCCTCATAATGGGCACAGCAGGTGTACAGACCTGGTAACTCAGTACAGGGATGGTGGGAACCCCTCATAATGGGCACAGCAGGTGTACACTCAGACCTGGGAACTCAGCACAGGGATGGTGGGAACCCCTCATAATGGGCACAGCGGGTGTACAGACCTGGGAACTCAGCACAGGGATGGTGGGAACCCCTCATAATGGGCACAGCGGGTGTACAGACCTGGGAACTCAGTACAGGGATGGTGGGAACAACTCATAATGGGCACAGCAGGTGTACAGACCTGGGAACCTAGTACAGGGATGGTGGGAACCCTATGGGAATTTCTATGCTTACAAATTTTATACTAATTTTTGTTAACGAAATTCGGATCCAAATTCGGTTACAACAGAAACGTTTTTTCCACTTGCTTACCGAGTTCAGGACAAAAGGAAAAGGCGCCACCCACACAGGGTGAGTCAGTATTGCTAATGTATTTAATATTGATGTTCTGAAATAAACCCCCTTCCTTTTTCTATACAAAATCAATACTATCAATACTCTCTATTCTTGGGTCAGACTTTAGGTATTGGGTCAGAATCCTTCTCTCCTTGGGGGGGGGGAGGGGTCTTGATACTTGTCGCTCCCACAAAATGGCAACACTTCAACGATTTGTCTAACTTCACATGGTTTCAGTTATCAATATCTGTTCGTTACAACCAACGCCATATTCCTCAGTTTTGCCGCTTATATTTTCATGTGATCCTAAGGCTTACATTTATATTGTAGCTGGCGTGATGACCATCAAGGCTGAATTATGGCAACACTGTGCTAACTGAGGTATGTATCAAATTCAATCTATAAATGCTGTAATCTGTGGGACCCTTTAAGTGAAATTTTTTTGTGCTTTAAGCTGCATTTCGATCCATGTGTGACCACTTTTTTTTTTTTTATCCCACTGGTTAAACGTAAACTGACTCATGCATTGACTGCTTTAGCGATTCAGGGGTAAGTGACCCTGGAACGCATTGAGGCCAGGTTTAACCATACAGCAAGCATTTTAGGTTCACAGTGAAAGTCTGTATTGCATGACATGGTTTAGATTAGACCTCAGATTTCATTATCTCTGAATACATAGGCATGACTCCATTGTAAATTTTCTTTTTTTTTTTCATGACTAGTTGGAAGGCCATGAACACTCAAAGCAAGATGGGAAGGCCATGAACAGTAAAAACCAAGATGGAGTCCCTTTTCTGCTCCTGCAGTGTTGGCATATGGTGGGTGCCATGGCTTGGGTTAGCCACACAATTTTGTGGACACAAAAATGAATATACTTGGTTACGTAGGATTAGGAAGTAGAGAGAATATACAGCTCAATCATCCTGAGTTATGAGTTTTCATCATAACTCATGGCTTGGGTTTAACCACTCAATTTTTTGTGGACCCAAAAATTAACGTACTACTTTGTTACGCTGAGTTAGGAAGGAGATGGTCTATTGCGGAGTTATGAGCTTTCATCCTAACTTGCTGCTTGGGTTTAGCCACTCAGTTCTGTGGACCCAAAAGCTTTAAAATTAGCTTATAATATTTTAGCCACTATAGTCTATAGCTGAGTTATGAATTTTGTAATAGCTCTTAAGTTTTGGGCTCAGAGGTTCTTCAGTCTGAAGTCTCTTGCTCCTTGGTTGTGGGTTATTGTGGCGTTCAGAAGCTTTGATGGAGCAGGGCAGGGCATCTTGCAGCTTCACAGCCGGATGTGCATGTCTCACTGGGCTATCCTGCACAGCTGGGCAATTTTCTGGGACCTGTGATGTGTCCCAGAAGATTGCAGGGAGGAAGGGCTGCCTAGGCAGCCCAAGCGGAAGTGGAAGCACGTTAGTAATCGTGATGCATCGTGATGCATCGCGGAATCGAATCGAATTGTTGACGAGATAATCGTAATTGAATCGAATCGTGGGACCAGTGAAGATGCGCACCCCTAACGCACACCAGTGTCTGCGGGTGCAATGAATTTTATCATAGCTGTTTCTCCAGTGCTGAGCAGGGATGTGACTCTGATCCCTCTTGGGAAAGTCTACAGGGAGCCCCTGCTCTGTGGAAGTCTCTGTGGGTGCACGCACGCCGGTGTCTGCGGGTGCAATGAATTTTATCATAGCTCTTAGGTTTCGGGCTCAGAGGTTCTTGTTCAGTCTGAAGTCTCTTGCTCCTTGGTTGTGGGTTATTGTGGCGTTCAGGAGCTTTGATGGAGCAGGGCAGGGCATTGCAACACTGCTTCAACCTGAGTCTCTGCCTCATTAACTCGTATCTTGGGCTTACCCTGAAGGCCACCGGTTTCAAGGAGTTTGTTTCTCCAGTGCTGAGCAGGGATGTCAGTCTGATCCCTCTTGGGAAAGTCTACAGGGAGCCCCCACTCTCTGGAAGTCTCTGTGGGTGCACGCACACCAGTGTCTGCGGGTGCAATGAATTTTATCATAGCTCTTAGGTTTTGGGCTCAGAGGTTTTTCAGTCTGAAGTCTCTTGCTCCTTGGTTGTGGGTTATTGTGGCGTTCAGGAGCTTTGATGGAGCAGGGCAGGGTATTGCAACACTGCTTCCACCCGAGTCTCTGCCTCATTAACTGGTATCTTGAGGCTCCTGGTGTCAAAAAAAGTTGACCACCGCTTCCTTAATGGTCTCAAAAAGCTGGGTCTCCACAGCGCCCCTTTTTAAATAACACAAAGCAGTTAACCGGCAATTTTCAAATTACGTTTTATGCTATGATAATGGGAGCATGTAAGAAATATATAATGTATGTGGTATCCCAATTTGGCTGCCAACGTGGAAATATGCTTTATGGATTGCTTATCAATGTCTCATCTCTAACTCCTCATTTTTTAGCTCCTGCCTACGTTTCAATGAGTTTGCTCAACTGGACTTCTTGCAGTGTTAGTGTGCCAGCAAGGTCGAGATGAACTGCAATCAACCCAAAGATGTCGTCTTCTTCAATTTACTGGACTTCCTTCCCAATTTCGATCTGTGGTGTGCATGAAAATGTAGCCTCTTTCTGTTCACTTTAAGGATTGTCCTATTATAATATGGAATCATTATACATGGCTAAAAGAATAAATGTTGACCTGATTTTTTTAAACCTAAATGTCTTCCCAGCATTTCTTTGTTTTTATTCTAGATTGCTCTAGTCAGTTGTGTTTGCACTTGTGTAGCCATGCCCCTGTAGGGTTTGCTTAATGTTATGGTTCACCTGGCACCCTGCCCAGCCTGGCATCAATTTTTTTGCCCTAAATTAATTTTTTTTGAATAGCAGAATAAAACAATAGTATCTAAATGGTGTATCTCACAGTAACATATGCAGTGCTGGTGCACTGAGCTTGCATAAAATGCCCGCCGACGCCAACCTAAGTAACAGAAGGATAAAAGTTATCTTTTCTCTGGCACAGGGCTCAGGGCAGGGTAAAAAGATTGTGCACTGCACCCACACAACAAAATCAAGGTAGATCGCTGAGTAATTTGATTTATGAATAGGGATGAGCCGAACACCCCCCTGTTCGGCTCGCACCAGAAACCGCGAACGGACCTAAAGTCCATGCAAGCTTTAGAACCCTATTAGTTATAATGGATGCGAACGTTCGAAATCAAAAGTGCTAATTTTAAAGGCTAATATGCATGTTATTGTCATAAAAAGTGTTTGGGGACCTGGGTCCTGCCCCAGGGGACATGTATCAATGCAAAAAATGTTTTTTAAAATCGGCCGTTTTTTCAGGAGCAGTGATTTTAATAATGCTTAAATTGAAACAATAAAAGTGTAATATTCCTTTAAATTTCGTACCTGGGGGGTGTCTATAGTATGCATGTAAAGGGGCGAATGTTTCCTGTGCTTAGAACTGTCCCTGCAAAAAGTGTCATTTTTGCAGGAAAGAAAGCTATTTAAAATCACTCGCGGCTAATGTTACGGCTCCCGTAACACAGAGAACAGTCATTCATTGAAAGTCATTCATAAAAAAAAAAGTCATTGATAAAAAAATAAAAAAAATTAAAAAAAAAAAGCGTGGGGGTCCCCCCAAATTCAATAACCAGGCCCTTCAGGTCTGGGATGGATATTAAGGGGGACCCCAGCCAAAAAAAAAAAAAAAAAAATGGCGTAGGGTCCCCCTCAAAATCCATACCAGACCCTTGAGGTCTGGGATGGATTTTAAGGGGAATCCCAGCCAAAAAAAAAAAATGGCGTGGGGTCCCCCTCAAAATCCATACCAGACCCTTATCCGAGCACGCAACCTGGCAGGCCGCAGGAAAAGAGGGGGGGACGAGAGCGCCCCCCCCCTCCCGCCTGACCCGTACCAGGCCACATGCCCTCAACATTGGGAGGATGCTTTGGGGGTCTCAGACCCCCAAAGCACCTTGTCCCCATGTTGATGAGGACAAGGGCCTCATCCCCACAACCGTGCCCGGTGGTTGTGGGGGTCTGCGGGCGGGGGGCTTATCGGAATTTGGAAGCCCCCTTTAACAAGGGGACCCCCAGATCCCGCCCCCCCCCTGTGTTAAATGGTAAGGGGGTACAAAAGTACCCCTACCATTTCACCAAAAAAGTGTAAAAAATTGTAAAAATGACAGGAGACGGTCTTTGACAATTCCTTTATTAAAATCTTCTTTCTTCATCCTTCAGTTTCTTCATCTTCTCTCTCCTTCCGTCATCTTCTTCCATCTTCTTCCATCTTCTTCCATTTTCTTCCATTTTCTTCTTCCTCCGATCCGCTTCTTCTTGCGCTGGTCTTCTCGTCCTTCTCTTCCGGCAACTTCCATAGCGTCGGCATCTGTTCTTCTGTCGGGCCGCTCCTCGCAATGGGAGGCTCCCGCTGTGTGAGGCTTCGCTCCGTCAGGTCTTTTATAAGGGAGGGCACCTGGTGACCCCGCCCCCCTCTGACGTCAGGGGGAACGCCATAGGGAATTCCCCCTGACGTCCCCGTGCATCAGAGGGGGCGGGGGTCACCAGGTGCCCTCCATTATAAAAGACCTGTCAGAGGCAGCGAAGCCTCACATAGCGGGAGCCTCCCATTGTGAGGAGTGGCCCAAGAAGAGACACCGACACCGACGCCGACGCCATGGAAGAAGATGCCGAACGAGAAGGACGAGAAGGCCAGTGCAAAAAGAAGCGGATCGGAGGAAGAAGAAAAAGGAAAGAAGATGGAAGAAGATGGCGGAAGGAGAAGATGAAGAAACCGAAGGATGAAGAAAGAAGAAAGAAGATTTTAATAAAGGAATTGTCAAAGACCGTCTCCTGTCATTTTTACAATTTTTGACACTTTTTTGGTGAAATGGTAGGGGTACTTTTGTACCCCCTTACCATTTCACACAGGGGGGGGGGGCCGGGATCTGGGGGTCCCCTTGTTAAAGGGGGCTTCCAGATTCCGATAAGCCCCCCGCCCGCAGACCCCCACAACCACCGGGCACGGTTGTGGGGACGAGGCCCTTGTCCTCATCAACATGGGGACAAGGTGCTTTGGGGGTCTCAGACCCCCAAAGCATCATCCCAATGTTGAGGGCATGTGGCCTGGTACGGTTCAGGCGGGAGGGGGGGGCGCTCTCGTCCCCCCCTCTTTTCCTGCGGCCTGCCAGGTTGCGTGCTCGGATAAGGGTCTGGTATGGATTTTGAGGGGGACCCCACGCCAATTTTTTTTTGGCTGGGGTTCCCCTTAAAATCCATCCCAAACCTCAAGGGTCTGGTATGGATTTTGAGGGGGACCCTACGTTATTTTTTTTTTTTTTGGCTGGGGTCCCCCTTAATATCAATCCCAGACCTAAAGGGCCTGGTTATTGAATTTGGGGGGACCCCCACGCTTTTTTTTTTAATCAATGAATGACAGTTCTCTGTGTTACGGGAGCCATCAATTCATTAGCCGCGAGTGCTTTTAAATAGCTTTTTTCCTGCAAAAATGACACTTTTTGCAGGGACAGTTCCAAGCACAGGAAACCTGCCCCCCTTCACAGGCAACCTATAGACACCCCCCATATGTGATACTGCAATTCTGTACTAACAGCACGCACACACAAATCCCCAGAAATACAGCACATATTGTCAGCAGTCAGCAACACACTGACACGCTGACACTGAAACACAATATGCGAGGCCGCCGCCGCAGGGGCCTCTTATACCGTGGGGCGTGTACTAAAGCCCCTGAGCTATAATTGGCTACAGGCATCCTGCCTGTAGCCAATTATGGCTCTCCTCGCTGCCGGCGCTGTGATTGGCCAAGCATGCGGGGTCACAGTGCATGCTTGGCCAATCATCAGCCAGCATTGCACTGCGACTGGCGCAATGCATTGTGGGCCGCTCGCATCACACGAATTTGATGCGAGCGGCCCAAATAGTTCTGGGCTCAAATCGAACACCGGGCCCATCCCTATTTATGAATCAGGACTAATTCTCTCCCTCAGAGGAGCAGCAGCAGCAGCAACCTTATCCTACACTATCTAAAGCAGAGTGGCGTGCTGTGCTATGTGCCTCTAGCTTATATAGAGGCTGGGTCACATGCTGCACTGGCCAATCACAGCCATGCCAGTGATGGCTTCTAAGGCACACGAGTTAAACGAATGTTGATTGGCTGCCCTGCAGCTTTTTAAAATGCGGCATTACATTGCCGTACACCGAACTCGACCCCGAACATACAGTAAATTGTTCGGATCCGGGTACCAAAAACCCAAAAGTCTGGTACAAACCCGAACTTTACAGTTCGGGTTCGCTCAACCCTATTTTTATAATGCAAAAAATAAAAAATGCAGAGGTAATCAAATAACACCAAAAGAAAGCTCTTTGTGGGGAAAAAAAGGACAGGCATTTTATTTGGGTACAACGTCGCATGACTGCACAGTTGTCAGTTGAAGTAACGCAGTGCCGTATTGCAAAAAATGGCCTGGTCAGAAAATCTTCCGGAGGTCAAGTGGGTAAGTATTCTCCTCATCTCCATCTAGTGGCTATACTTCTGCATTTTCCTCAGTTACACATTTGATCTTCAGAAATGTTAGCCTTAAGCTTCGTACACACGATCAGATTTTCCGACAACAAATGTGTGATGGCAGTGTTTTGTCGGAAAATGCCAACGTTTGTACGCTCCATTGGACAATTGTTGTCGGAATTTCCCACAACAAATGTTTTATAGCATGCTTTCAAATTTTCCAACAACAAATGTGTGCCGTCGGATTATCCTATCGTGTGTACACAAGTCAGTCGTGAAAAAAATCCAAAGTACAAACGCGCATGCTCCGAAACAATGCTAACCATAGCACAACATTAGCAGAAGTTGCCCAAAGGGTGGCGCTAAATAACTGCAAAACCACGCAGTTTCGTGTATGTTGGCTGAAATAGCTCTGCTGTCTGCATGCATACCAAGTTCACGGCCAACGCCCTTCGCACAAAATTCCACGGATTTGTTTGATGGAAATCCAATCGTGTGTACGAGGCTTAAGACCCCATACACACTATTCGATTTTCTGCAGATTTTTGTCTTTAAATTTACCAAAACCATGTAGTGCAAGGGCCTGCCTGATTGCATACAAATTGAAACTCTTAAGGTTTGACCTCATATTATATGGTTTTGGTAAATGAAGACAAAAATCTGCAGAAAATCTCATAGTGTGTATGTGGCTTTAGAGCAGTGGTCTCAAGCTGGTGGCCCTCCAGCTGTTGTGAAACTACAAGTCCCATGAGGCATTGCAAGGCTGACAGTTACAACTCCCACAGGCAAAGGCATGATGGGATTTGTAGTTTTGCAACAGCTGGAGGGCCGCCTGTTTGAGACCCCTGCTTTAGAGCATTCAGTTTTTACCCATTTTGTGGAGGGAATTTACATACAGTTTTGATGCATGAACAGCATTTTTTTTCATAAATCTATTATTTTTATAAATACTCCCCAAGAGTGTAATTAGGTGCATGACAAATGATGGCAAAAAAAAAAAAAAAAACAAGACACAAGTAAAATAATATAAAACATTGATCTGAATAAAATTAACTCCAAACTATTACTGGTAACCTTTAAATGACAGGTTTATAAAAGGTCTATATTAGTAATAATTTACTAGTACACAGACACAGTACACAGTTCATGCTTATGATTTATTTTTATTTAAATTGCATTTAATGGCATTACATTTATAACTACAATCTACTGATGCATGATCATCTTACAATTATGCTTTGATTTTTTTTACAAAATTATAAGTGAAATGATGACTATGACCATTATCCCAATGGTGGTAAGCCTCCTAGTGATCACTTGCTGGTACTGCAGGGTCTCATACTGCTGGAGATGACATGAACAATAGACTAGAAACAAAATGTAAACAAACTAGGGTACATTTTGGCAGTTGCGAATCATAAGAGTCCATTTGTAAAGAGCAAAATTATTATAATTTTTTTTTTTTTTAATCTTTATATCTATAATCTTTATTCACATAATGTCCCATTTTTAATATATTGTGTTTTCTTTTTTTTTTTTAGCATTTTTGTGATTGGATGAATGTAATAAAAAATTCTCTTAGAAATGAGCAAATTAATAAATAAATTCTGATCAGAAAATAATTCATTCCAAACGAATTATCAAAGACACAAAAGCAAATGCATACATTGGCACATTGCCCATTGCCCTTCCTGCGCAGTCCTTGTCCCATCCCAGGATTTAGTGACCCTTTCAGGGCTCGGTCACTCATAGCAGTTGTGTAACTTTATATATTGCTGCTTCTTATAGTAACGTCTCTGTACCACGAGGCCCATCACTGCCATGACCCCGACAACACAGACCGCGGCCACGAAAAGCGAGGATGGCACTCCTGGACTGGACTTATTTTCATCTGCGGAAAGAGAGAACATTATTAATTTAAGGTGTAAATCCAACAAATTTTTTCTTTAGTATAGAAGGGTTAAAGGGTTTTTATTGCTGTCCACATTTCGGTTCTTATGCCCTTAGCACTGACCGTACTCACATTTGTGGCATCTGCTTTAAGGGGTTATACCTTCAGTCCCACCGGGAGACCCGATCCACCATCCGGCACTTCTGCCGGCTAGGCTGAGACTGGAACAAAGCCGGAAAACGGCTTTGTTCCAGTCTCCTATGTAAAAACACGGAAGCCACGTCGCAACGTCACTTCCGGTTTACTCAGCTGCCAATGGCGCCGATTTAAAAAAAAAAAATTACAGTATTCAGAATCAGTTTTTTGCAATCTAAATTCTTTAAAGTGTAAAGGAGGGATTTGGGGTCTTTTAGACCCCCGATCCCTCCATAAAGATCCAAACAGAGTTCGAGTCCTGCAAGAATGCATGGGAGCGGCATTCCTGTACTTTTTCTACAGCAGGGCCGATCCTGGGAGACTTGAGTGCAGTATTGAGCCTTACCCAAAACAAATTGAACTAGGAATCTGTATAATGTAGGGTGTACTGGCCAATTTGTCTCTATTCAATGGTGCAAAATCAACTACCTATGATTTTAACTTATCTTTCTTTTTTCAGGTCCAAAGTGAACATGGCAGTACCTCAAAATTCAATGTGGAAGAGAATAGGACCATAATCAAGTTCCTGTTTCTCAGAGGGAAAGGTCCGAAGCAGATCCATGATGAAATGTCACAAACTTTGGGTGACAGTGGCCTTTCCCTTGGAGAAACAGGAACTTGATTATGGTCCTATGCTCTTTCATATTGAATTTTTTTTTCTGGAGGTGCTGCCATGTTCTGTTTTGACCTGAAAAAGAAAGATAAGTTAAAATCATAGGTAGTTGATTTTTGCACCATTGAATATAGACAAACTGGCCAGTAAACCCTGCAATTTACAGCTACCTAGTTCAATTCTTTCTCGGTAAGGCTCAATACTGCACCTGAGTCTCCCAGGATCAGCCCCAGCACAAAGGGAACGGTGTGTGTGTGTGTGTGTGTATATATACACACACACACACACACACACACACACACACACACACACATATATATATATACATATATACACAAACACTTTTTATTTTTGAGGTGTGGGGGGGATCTTGGGTGAGTTTCCGAACTTTTTTTTCCCCAGGACTGGACCCCGATCCACGATCCGGCACTTCCGCCGGCTAGGCTGAGACTGGAACAAACTTTTTTTTCCCCAGGACTTGACCCCTGGGTCCAAGTTGGACCAATGTAACTAACCAATAAAAAAAAATCACAACTGGAGTTCAGCTTTATGGCAACACAGAATAAAGATATGGAGAGGAATTAGGAAAATCGATTTAACTTACTGAGGAGGATGGGACCGGCAGCCAAATTGAGTGAATTTGAGTTGCCAACATGACGTTTTTGTCTTGAGGAAAGGCAGCCTTGAGCACAGCGGTTTGCAGAAGTTCGATTGTGGCAGATGACAACATCGCAGGAGAGATAAACTCCGGGGACATCTTTAAACTTGAACACGTGGAAGCTGAATCTCTGCAATCGCCTGTCTGTAGTCGGATAGGTCTGCAAGGTAGAGTCCTGGAGACACCTGGAAAAAAAAAAAAAAAAAAAATCGCAAAAATATAAATGTATTATTCTTTGGCTTTTCATAAAATTTCAGATGGGAAAATGGTAACAAACCAAGAAAATAGACTTTGGGAATGGACCACTGGCTCAAAAAGGAACTTAAAATAACTTTTACTCATAGCTATATAGTTAGTCAGGTTGAAAAAAGACACAGTTCAACAGCAAAAAAAAAAAAAAACAATATCATGCAATCCCATATACCCAATTCTATACCCACAGTTGATCCAGAGGAAGGCAAAAATCCCCAGCAGAGCATGATCCAATTTGCTAAAGCAGGTAAAAAAATTCCTTCCTGAACCCCCGAGAGGCAATCGGATTTTCCCCGGATCAACTTTACCTATAAATGTTAGTACCCCGTTATTATTATGTACATTTAGGAAAGTATCCAGCCCTTTCTTAAAGCAATCTACTGAGCTGGCCAGAACCACCTCAACAGGGAGTCTATTCCACATTTTCACAGCTCTTATTGTGAAGAAACCTTTCCGTATTTGGAGATGAAATCCCTTTTCCTCTAGATGTAAGGAGTGCCCTCTCGTCCTCTTTGTTGACTGTAAAGTGAATAACTCAACACCAAGTTCACTATATGGACCCCTTATATATTTGTACATGGTGATCATATCCCCCCTTAATCTCCTCTTATCAAGAGTGAATAAATTCAGTTCCTCTAATCTTTCCTCATAGCTGAGCTCCTCCATGCCTCTTATCAGTTTGGTTGTCCTTCTCTGCACTTTCTCTAGTTCCCCTATATCCTTTTTGAGAACTGGTGCCCAAAACTGAACTGCATATTCCAGATGAGGTCTTACTAATGATTTGAATAGGTGACGGCTAAAAACCATTAATGTGTTGGCTAAGATTAAGAATAGTAAAGCATCTTTAAATGTGTCTATCCATTCCTATACAAGGCTTTTCCTCTCGGAGTGTAGAGACTACTGTTTGCTGTACTGCATTTTGCTTTCCTTTTGGGCCATGATGGATGGCCTTTGGTTTGAGCCCAGATTATTTTTCCTTCTTCATTCTTTCTGTCTTGGTGATACCAGTTCCCACAATCTCTTATCTTGGATTAACATGGATAAAAAGGAAGAGACATTCTGCCCCACGGAGTCATAGACAGCACATAAAATCCAACAGAGTATCTAACCCTTTCACAGAAAAAAGAAAAAAGTGAGTGTTGTTGTGCCACTTTAACCTAAATTTGTTTGCGATGAATAGGGCTAAACTTGTATATAAAAAGGAAAAAAACACCAGCAAAGAGGTTAGAAAATCCTAAAAATGTAACAATATATGGACCCTAGAAAGAAAATAAATTTAAAAAAAAATGTAATAGAATGTGGACCATGGAGAGTCTTTGATAAGAAATATGCAAAGAAATACAGGTGATATCGACATTTGCCTTGTTCCTTATATGTACTTTTTCTAGCTAAAATGGCGCTGACTTATTGTTTATGCAACTTTCTTAGTTCTGACCAACACCTAAAGCAATACTTAAAGAACTAGCAAATGTTACCATAATAGGAAACCTTGTGAAAGGCATGCTGGATTTGGCAATAAAGCTGACAATGCACCATGAGTCACCAGTGTGCCTTAGCCAATGGCAGGTTGCCAAATACTGCTATAAAGTAACTGTGTACGGATTTCCTGGTGTGATTCTGCTGTGGAACTCCTTGCTGTAAGAGTTCTATCACCCCTTTGTACGTTACATCTGTAATACATCTGTCTTCTAATCAACATGACCAGAGTTGACTGATCAGTGAGAGAATGGAATTTTACTGACATCATGGTCCTTTAGAGCCGGAAGTAAGGATTATGTGGTGGATCGAACGGTTCTGTCCAATATATTGGTGAGTATCAGACTCCCTCTATCAGCTATTTATGACCATGATGAACTTTTTTCATATTTATCATGATTATTGATAGATCTGGTTTCAGTCCTGATGAAAAGGTAGTTTCTGACCCCCAAAATGTGTTGGGTACAGTATTCTTCAGCGTGTCGCATCAACAATGAATTCATATGGACTACTAAGATGACCGTCTGGCCCTGTTTTTGTCAATTACATCTTGCACTATAGCAGTCTTTTGGAAGTAGCCACAGTAATAGGGTAGGTTCGGCTGTTGGAAGACTGAAACACAACCTTACTGATGAAATTTATTTTTTTTCTTAACTGTCCTTATTTTATTGCAGAATGTTAAGAACAAATCTGTTGATAAACTATACCTATTAAGCATACCGACCTTTTACTAAGCCACACCCACTTCCCACAGCCTTTTCCCAGAGTGGGCCCTCAATTTCGTTTCCTCATTTGGGCCCTAGGTACCCCAGTCCTTAAACTAGGCTGTAACCTGTACCTTTCCTATCCTAAAAAATATGAAAATTCTCACCCATGCCGGATGATGTTGTAGGATTTCTCTGCGCCATTTAATAATGGAGATGATTTGACATGTTCGGCAAGTATCTGCAGATCCTTGTCATGTGACTCAACCACCAACTCCACATAAAGTATACTGTGAAGGTCAACTGTAACCGGGAACTCTGTAATTGGATCAGTGAAGCTGTCGCTCTTGTAGAGTTTCAGTGAGACGTTGAAGTTGCCTCCTCTAGAAACAGAACTAGCAATTTGCGGGACGAGGTTGAAGTTGACGGTCTGGTTGCTGTCCAATTCGCACTTCACTGGGACCTCAATACGATGGACGTTGGTGTTGGGGATGGTTCCATAAATGGTGTTTTTATAGTATGACTTCCCATTCTCATCATGCTGTAAAAAAAAAAAAAAGAAGAAAGAATGAAAAATAAACAAAACAACTTATTGGGTGCACACTTTAGACTGACTATGTGGTCGATTTATAAAGCATTGGTCTACTACAATATGAGATTAATCCAAATGTAAAATACTCCTAGACATAAGAGAGTTTTGTAAGACTACAATGGACCAATTTAAAATAAATGTAAAACACAGAAACAGTTCCATATTTCTAAATAAAATAATCTGAAATGGAAAAATAATGGCCCTAAACATTCCACTTTTTATTTTGTTATAGACTGAACACTGGCTGGGATACAATGGATATTTTGGATACTATTGACATAGTATAACTTGGAATTTCAGTACCAGCTAAAACTATTAGCCATTCCTCTGTACACTTACAATTAAACCTTTCACACCCCCACCTAAATCTGCACCCACCATTCGTTGTTTTAGCAGCATATAGTATGCAAATCCACCACCATTTCCTCTATTCCTGGTCCCCTAACCCCTACCTGTCTTAACCTGAATCCCCGGCATGCACTTCCACTTCTTAAAGGAAAACTGTCCCCACGACAATGTCTTAATACATAATTTCTTTTCACAAGGTACGTTTTTATCGAAAACCTACCTTCCAACAGGGATGAACCCTCCACACACCCCGTCCCCCCCCCTCCACTGGACCTATATGCTTTTATCTCCTTATATCCCCTCCTTAGACGGAAAATGTTCCTTCTCAAGAGCACTGACATCCTTTGAAACTCTTTGTCTGATGAGAAGCCCTCAACACCACCTGATTTCAACAACACATGCCCTCCTATTTGAAGATACCCCCTCTAACCACAGATTAGCCTGTACAGCTTGGGAAAGGGACCTATCCATATCTTTATCACCAGAAGACTGGGAACAAATACATCTAAACATCCACAAGGGCTCTATAAATGTCTCCACCCAAGAAAATGGCTATAAAATCCAAGCGCGGTGGTGTATAACCCCCACTCTACTACACAAATTCTGCCCAGACCTCCCAGACACTTGCTGGATATGTCAATCTGATCGTGGGACGCTGCTACATATCTGGTGGTCATGCCCACTTATGCAAAACTTCTGGTCAGAAGTACACCACATCATTACCCAGGTAACTCCCTATAATCTAGACTATTCCCCAGCCCAATTCCTCCTACATCACTCCACTCTCCCAAATAGCATATATTTCAAATCACTAGCAATGCACGCGGTCAACGCGGGCAAAAAAATGTGTTTCATTTCATTGGGGCTCCTCCCAACCTCCCTCAATCAAAGAATGGTTAGCAAAGATAAATAAAATAGCGGAGATGGAACGCTTGATTAGCATAGCTCGAGACACCCCCACCAAATTTTCTACCAAATGGGCCTGTTGGACCCACTTCCAAACCACTGCAGAATTAAGCAAACTAAGCAATCCGCCACCCCAAGCCCTTAACGGGACCTCATAGTGATCTGAAGTCAATAAATACCTACAGTGGTGTGAAAAAGTGTTTGCCCCCTTCCTCATTTCCTGTTCCTTTGCATGTTTGTCACACTTAAGTGTTTCGGAACATCAAACCAATTTAAACAATAGTCAAGGACAACATAAGTAAACACAAAATGCAATTTGTAAATGAAGGTGTTTATTATTAAAGGTGAAAAAAAATCCAAACCATCATGGCCCTGTGTGAAAAAGTGATTGCCCCCCTTGTTAAAACATACTATAACTGTGGTTGTCCACACCTGAGTTCAATTTCTCTAGCCACACCCAGGCCTGATTATTGCCACACCTGTTCACAATCAAGGCATCACTTAAATAGGAGCTGCTTGACACAGTGAGGTCCACCAGAAGATCCTTAAAAGCTACACATCATGCCGAGACCCAAAGAAATTCAGGAACAATTTAGAAAGAAAGTAATTGAGATCTATCAGTCTGGAAAGGGTTATAAAGCCATTTCCAAAGCTTTGGGAATCCAGCGAACCACAGTGAGAGCCATTATCCACAAATGGCGAAGACATGGAACAGTGGTGAACCTTCCCAGGAGTGGCCGGCCGCCCAAAATTACCCCAAGAGCGCAGCGACGACTCATCCAAGAGGTCACAAAAGACCCCACAACAACGTCCAAGGAACTGCAGGCCTCACTTGCCTCAGTTAAGGTCAGCGTTCATGCCTCCACCATCAGGAAAAGACTGGGCAAAAATGGCCTGCATGGCAGAGTTCCAAGGAGAAAACCACTGCTGAGCAAAAAGAACATCAAAGCTCGTCTCAATTTCTCCACAACACATCTTGATGATCCCCAAGACTTTTGGGACAACATTCTGTGGACCGACGAGACAAAAGTGGAACTCTTTGGAAGGTGTGTGTCCAAGTATATCTGGCGTAGAAGGAACACTGCATTTCAGAAAAAGAACATTATACCAACAGTAAAATATGGTGGTGGTAGTGTGATGGTCTGGGGCTGTTTTGCTGCTTCAGGACCTGGAAGACTTGCCGTGATAAAAGGAACTATGAATTCTGCTGTCTACCAAGAGATCCTGAAGGAGAATGTCCGACCATCTGTTCGTGTACTCAAGCTGAAACGAACTTGGGTTCTGCAGCAGGACAATGATCCTAAACACACCAGCAAGTCCACCACCGAATGGCTGAAGAAAAACAAAATGAAGACTTTGGAGTGGCCTAGCCAAAGTCCTGACCTGAATCCTATTGAGATGTTGTGGTATGACCTTAAAAAGGCCGTTCATGCTCGAAAACCCTCTAATGTAACTGAATTAGGACAATTCTGCAAAGATGAGTGGGCCAAAATTCCTCCAGGACGCTGTAAAAGCCTCATTGCACGTTATCGCAAACGCTTGGTTGCAGTTGTTGCTGCTAAGGGTGGCCCAACCAGTTATTAGGTTTAGGGGGCAATCACTTTTTCACACAGGGCCATGAGGGTTTGGATTTTTTTTCACCTTTAATAATAAACACCTTCATTTACAAATTGCATTTTGTGTTTACTTGTGTTGTCCTTGACTATTGTTTAAATTGGTTTGATGTTCCGAAACACTTAAGTGTGACAAACATGCAAAGAAACAGGAAATGAGGAAGGGGGCAAACACTTTTTCACACCACTGTATATGGCTCCTATGGTTTAAAGATCTTCGTTTCCTATAAACGCCTAACCTATCACTTCCACTGCCTAAAATAGAGACGAACAGCCTCTCTCCCATATAATCCGTTGGAGGGAGTGAGAGATGGTCCCTCACCCCTTCCCTTTCCTCCTACCATTCCCACTATACCCTCTTCCCCACCTCCCCATTCTCTTGCTATATCTTGTCTTATCATTGTATATACCCTCGGACATACAATGACCTCCCTTTTAATACTTACTACATTACATTATATGAAGGCACACCGGTTATTTTTTTACCACATTTCAGGTTCCCCTACTCTTTTTGGCATACGCCAACCCCGCCCTAAATCTCAGCATCAACTCGCTCACCATAAATACCCAAGTATACCCATTAGTTTCTCAACATCCTAATTTATTTCACCCACTGATGGATATGGTTCTCTAAAATAATACTAATCCCCATCCCAAAGCCGTGGAATATGGGATCCACTCAACAGTTCATCCCCATCCATCTCCCAGAGATACTTACGATCACCTGTGTACCCCTTATATGAGTTGAGTTGAGAGGAATCTTAATATAGTGCGGTCTTACCCCAAAGGATCCCGACGTGCATAGCAAAGATACTGGAAAAAGAGGGCCCAGGGACCAGGAGAAGCACAGAGCGGCAGAAGGGTAGAAGAGAGAGATATGATTCCCCAAATGATTAAATTGATGTGCCTTTCCAGCTAACGATGGACCTGCTGATCATTCTTGACAAGACTCACCATAAAATGTTATGATCCTTTGTTCTCTTCAATACCGTATGTAGAGGTTACAATATATGTTTTCATTTATGTACTGCTTCTATTGGTTCTAAAATATACGGTATGTGCTTCTTTTATTCCTAATAAAACTTTTTTGAAAAAAAAAATAGATAAAAATGTTCATGGGCATGTAAAGACAGGTGTCCCAATACTTTTGGCAATATAGTGTATGTGCACTTTTCAGCATGCCCTATGTGACTCATGTAAAGATAAAGCATATAGATAACCCCATCTATACAATACACAACTTATGTAGTCTGACATATATGTTATCTGCTCACAGCTTTTGTTTAGCAATTGCGCTGGCTGCACTGCATCACACAACATTTCAATAGCTTCCCTCACTATGCGCATAATGCAGTTATTGCAGGGGGTTCAAATTCTCACCTGAAGAGTGGATCCACATTGACTGAATGGTATTTTTAAAAGTACTGCGCTCCCTTCAAGGTCTCCTTGGCACCGAGGATCTTCGAGGTGAATATCGAGTACTTTAAGGTCGGCAGCAGCCAATAAATTATATGGAAGGCTGTACTCAGCTCCATTTGAGAGACATTGTAGTGATGCTGGAAAGAAAAAAATTATATTAGTACCCAGTAGCTGTGTGTGACAACTGCCTTTTGCCCTATACACACGGTCGGACATTCCGACCACAAAATCCGTCGGATTTTTTCAGACGGATTTTGCCCGAAACTTGTCTTGCATACACACGGTCGCACAAAGTTGTCGGAAAATCTGATCGTTCCGAACGGGGTGACGTACAAAACGTACGACGGGACTACGAAGAGGCCAGTAGCCAATAGCTTTCGTCCCCAAATTTTTTCTGAGCATGAGTGGCACTTTCTGCGTCAGAATTCTATACACACGATCGGAAAAAGTCTGATCGGATTTTGTTGTCGGAAAATTTTAGATCCTGCTCTCAAACTTTTTCCGTCGGAAATTCCGACGGAAAAAGTCCGCTAGGGTCCACACATGGAAAGAAAAAACACCGCTCCAGGATGGCCTTTCAAGGCGGATGCTCTTTCTCCTGTTCAGGAGCCCCAGGTGCTGGCTAATAACACAATAGGCAGGAAGCAGTGGGAGAAATCTGGACAGCCGCACACCGGAAAAAGGTAAAATCTTGTGTAGTTTTTTGAAAAATGGGAATCACATCACATCCAATGGTCCACAGCAAAACAAAAGAGGGGGTACCAAATCTGACGCGTTTCACACTAAATAAAGTGCTTACTCATAGCATAGGGTCCACAGATGATCGGAATTTCCGACAACATAATCCGATCAGACTTTTTCCGTCGGATTTTCCAACCGTGTGTACGGGGCATTACTGTTATTATCATTTCGTTTTTTTGTGGTATGTGCGGGGGTGCATGAGGATAGTTGCCCCTGAATCAAGTGTCTGGCAAAAAATATATATCTTACCTGGATGGAGGGTCTCCTGGCCCATTGAATATCCATAAGATGTATAACTTTCAACACCATAAACATAGATTGTAAACGTGAAGTACTTGTGGTATATTTCATGTCTTCCGTCACTTTTTCCCAAAGAGACTTCCCAGGCCCAGAATCCGCCAGACTCTTTCACCCAATAACTGTATGAGCTGAGGGGCTTCTGGTCCAGGTAGAACCCAGAGACAGAGGGAGTTTGGGATATGATCATGAGGAAGCTGTAGTAGATATTTTTTGTATAAAATTGGTAGTAATTTAATCCCAGTAACGATGGAGGAACAGTGGTCAAAAAAGGGTCATAGGCTGACACAAAGGTCCCTGACTTTGAACCTTGGAAGACATAAGCGATCATGATGGGTTTGGAAGACTTCACTGTGATCTCATTTTTTAAAGTGAGCTGAACATGGGATCCTCTCTGTAGACTGCGCTGGGTCGTCTTCCCTAGATCTGTGACATTCACCACAGTACCTGGATATGCAGCTATTATATCTACAGTGTCTCCGGTGTGGTTAAACAATGGGAAGATGGAAAAGAATGTTCCCCAATTCCGCACGGGATGGAGCTGTTCAAAGACTGGGTCATAACTTCCAGAGGAACCATAAAATGCACTATGGCCACTAAAAACAGCAACTGGAGCAGTAGACAGGATTCTGGTTCCAGTAAGGTCACTGGAGCTCATAAACTGGATAACTTGCTGCCTTCCAAGCGTCACGGAGATGTTATTACCAGTATAGTAATTTGCTCCATTATATGTGATTTGTCCTGAAACTGTTATAGTCAACTGAACATTCTCTTGAAGACCGTTGGCCACCGCAAACTCTTTATATGATCCAGATGTTGATGTACAAGGTATGAAATATTCAGTCCCCAGGTCTTCTAATGGAAGAAGAGCCATGGCATCACCATTGCCAGAATAATGGAGATATAGAAAGACGGACACTTCAACATCTGAAGTCACCAGCACAGCCTTGTTAGTCACGTATGCTTCGCTCACCATATAAGAGGCGCTCAAGGTCACCGCAGCACTGCTGTTCTTTGAAATATACACCGTCTTGCTAAAACTTGAATAAGGACTTGTGACTGTTACTGTAGCATCTTTACCGCATGTGACAATATACAGCTCAGCTATTTGACTTGTATAATATGCACTGTACATAGACACAGCTACGAACTTCCTTTGCCCATTTCCTTAAAAAGAAGAAAAAATATATTAGAGAATGTTGGTTCAGTGTTAACCTGGACCCTTTCCTTTTACATGTAAAAATTTGATAGAACAATTGAACTTTCAATTACATTTTTTATTCAAAATTACAAAGCAATCAAAGACATAAAATAACTGTTTTGGATGGACCGCTTTTACAAAAGGTGCCGCAATTTGCAATTTGATCTTATAATAAGGTGTATTGAAGCCAGGGGCGGACTGACAACTCATGGGGCCCCCGGGCAATAGGAGATTTTGGGGCCCCCGGGCTATAGGAGATTTTGGGGCCCCCAGCCCAGGCAATCAGAGATTATGGGGCCACACAGTATATACACACAGTATACAATCACACATTATACACATACATGTACACACAGTATACACAGACATGTTTCTATTGGCTGAGAAGGTACAGGAGAGGTGGGGCAGCTATAATCTCTCGATTTTTTAGACCAAAATGATGTCGGTAAGGGACCTTTCAGAAACAGATGTAAAAAAAACACAGATTTTTTACATACTGTCCCTGGTTTTACTTAGGCTGGTAACCCTGATAGGGCCCCCTAGTGGCCCGGGGCCCTCGGGCAGGTCAGTCCGCCCCTAAGTGAAGCTCAGTTTTGACTTCACAATTGACAAGTCGATGGAAAGTGGTTGAAATTGATTCAAAATTCCCATGTGTATGACCAGCTCAAGAGCTACCAAATCATAGGGATTTCACAAAAGGAAAGTGCAAAGTAGACTTGCATTTTAGTAGTAAAATTAAATTTTTTTGCTACTTTATTGCATGACATTAATGATATTTTTACTGCTATTGAGCAAGCTGGCTTCTCAGTGTTTTATGCCTTCCAGGCTGCTTTCACATTGTAGCAAAAACACAGGAAAAATTCATTTTTTTCCTGAATTTTTGATGCAAGCAAAAGTATTTCACCAGCACACCATTAATATCCAGAATTGGTCCAAAGCTTTATTTAGCGATCATATCATAACATCTGAAGCAACATTTCTGAGCCTACAGGAGCCCTTCATCAGGTATGTGAGGGGGTCCTTCATGGCTCCAAAATGTTGCTTCAGATGTTATGATGTGATCGCTAAATAAAGCTTCGGACCAGTTCTGGATATTCATATTATGCTGGTGACATACTATCACTCTGATTGTCTTTGGTTTCCAGCCAGTGGTCGCTGCATTACCCATCTACATCCACAGCCATTCTGCAGGAACGTGTACTCTGGGAATATTGCGTTTGTGTTCCTGTGCATTTCCAGTGTGTTTTCCAGGTTCCCTGCACATGTGACTCAAAAAAACACACCAAAAAAGCAAGTGCATTTACATAGTTACATAGTAGGCAAGGTTGAAAAAAGACAATAGCCCATCCAGTTCAACATGTGTAGGTGCACATGTGTCAGTGTCTATAATTATTACCCATATCCCTGTACGTTGTGCTCTTTAACCACTTTCAGACTGGACCAATTTGCAGCCAAAGGACCAGGCCCCTTTTTGCGATTCGGCACTGCGTCGCTTTAACTGACAATTGTGCGGTCGTGCAATGTGGCTCCCAAACAAAATTGACGTCCTTTTTTCCCCACAAATAGAGCTTTCTTTTGGTGGTATTTGATCGCCCCTGCGGTTTTTATTTTTTGCGCTATAAACCAAAAAGAGCGACAATTTTGAAAAAAACGCATTCTTTTTTATTTTTTGCTACAATAAATATCCCCCAAAAATATATAAAAAAACTTATTTTTTTCCTCAGTTTAGGCCAATACGTATTCTTCTACATATTTTTGGTAAAAATATCGCAATAAGCGATTATTGATTGGTTTGCGCAGAAGTTATATCGTTTACAAGATAGGGGATAGTTTTATAGCATTTTTATTAATATTTTTTTTTTATTAGTAATGGCGGTGATCAGCGATTTTTATTGTGACTGCGACATTATGGCGGACACATCGGACATTTTTGACACATTCTTGCTATTTAAATGCATTGATTCCTGTGTAAATGACACTGGCAGTGAAGGGGTTAACCACTAGGTGGCAGTGTAGGGGTTAATTGTGCCCAGAGGTGTGTTTCTTACTGTGGGGGGGGGCGTGGCTGTCAGCTAGTGAATGCCGATCTCTGCTCCAATCACAGGGAGCAGAGATCGGCGTCACTAGTTGCTAGGCAGAACGGGCAGATGCTGTTTATTTCCGCGTTCAGCCTGATGGCACGGCGGCATCTTAAAGGGGACGTACATCTACGCCCTTATGCCTGTCCGTGCCATTCTGTCGACGTATATCGTCGTGCGCCGATCGGGAAGCGGTTAAGACGCACATCCAAGAGTCTTTTAAAAATCTCCATACTCCCCGCTGCCACCACCGATGAGTTCCACATCTTTATTGCCCCGATATTGAAAAACCCCTGCGCAATTTAAGGTTAAACCGCTTCTCCTCCAATTTCATTGTGTGGCCCCGTGTCCTTGCACACTCCCTGAGACTGAATAGTTATTTTTCTATGCTTGGGATCACCTTCGAGGTATTTGTAGATCGCTATCATGTCCCCTCTCAAGTGTCTCTTCTCCAGCGAGAATAAATTTAGTGCTTGTAGTCGTTTCTCGTAATTTAGGGCGTCCGGTCCCCTTATTCGTTTCGTTGCCCTTCATTTGGACTTTCTCAAAGCTCCAGCATATCCTTTTGTAGCACCTTCTACATTAGGTAGGTGCTAGATTAGATTTTTGGTAAGTGTAGAAAGATGTAGGCCTAGCTGGAAGTTAGCCTGTTTGTTTTGATTTGTGTGGGCTGGGAGTGGCTCAGAGTGGCTCAGAGTTTAGCAGCTGGTGACTCACAGGTAGCCTCGCTAAGACCCCCCTCTTGCTTCTAGAGGATTCTAGAAGGAGAGGAGGAGAGGTGAAGTGGAGCTGCCTGGGGTATTCTAAGGAGCCCTGACCAATCCCCAACCTGGATTGGCAGGGGGCAGGTCTCCTTAAATACCTAAAGTCAGCCCAGCTGGGGAGGTGTTGTCGGATGGAACTGAGGATGGAGTACTAGGCAGTCGGAGCCTTGAGGGAGCTCCCCAGTCTGGGGGGTGACCTTGGGCCTGGGAGTCGGGTGCAGGATGGAGCATTTCAAGAAAGCATGAAGGATCATGGCAGGAGGCCCTGGAGGAGTCAGAGAGGACAGCAGGAGCTAGTACTGCCTGGCAAGTCTTCAGGAGGGAACCAAGAAGGCTGGTGAGTGAACTGCACAGTCAGGAGGACTGAGGAGGCATGCCTGAGAGGACTGGGAGTGTGCAGTCTGGGATGGGTGCAAAGCCAGCAGTGTGAACTGTGATGTTACGGGCAGTGGAGTCATGCAGCTGCAGCCAGGAGGGCAGAGTCTGAAGAGGGCTGACTAGAAGCAGTAATCCAGCTGTTACAACAGCTAGCACTAAAGAGACATTCCATATTTTCTGCTACACTATAGGGGCCCGGCCTGCAAAGGGCAACTACTGAGGCCTAAACATGTGCTAGCTGCTCCTGGAGTAAAGAGTTGTGCAGGAAGAAGAGGGAGAGATCAATAGTCTGCAATCAAGAGATGTGCAGGAGGAGTCTGGAAAATAAATATGTACAAAGAGTGTAAATAGTTTCGTCCCAATTGATTGCTATACAATCTGCCAGTTAATTGTTCCACTGGGCATCCCATATATTTATTTACCCATCCAAGTTTATCCCCTCAATAAAAACAACAAAAACAAACATATGGACTGTTCATTGTCTCTAGAGTGACTGGGAAGTGAATGTCGGGCTGGGCAGAGTGACAGGTGGGCCACATCACTAAGCAGCCCCTATGGAGGTACCGCTACACTTCCTTCTAGCTCCATCCAGCACATCCTTCCTTTAAATGCATCTTTTCCATTCATTTCAATGGTCAGCTGCATTTTTGGTGTGGTTTTGAAAATAACACCAAAGATGCAACATGCAGGGCTTTTCAAAACTCACCACACCCACAGAACAGTGGTGTGAAGAGTCCTATAGGATTTAAAGGGTTTTTGCTGCATTTTTAGCAAGGTATGCAGAAGCGGGATGCGGCGGCGCGCTGTTTTTTTTATCTGCAAATTATGTTCTTTTTAAATGTAAGTGCAATTCTTTTTTATTATTAAACTAAACAGTACAATATTACACCATGTGGAGCTTCTTTTTCTTATATTGATTGCGGCTCTAACAGAGTAATGGCAAGATAAAGAATACAAGCTACACGTTATCCAAAGTGGTGGGAGAGCTCTGTGTTCACCCTGGCCAGGGTATGTGGCCATATGTGCATTTGACCTCTCTTTAATTAGAGGGTCTACAGCTTCTGGTAAGGGCATATCCAGATTAAGGTGGCGGTATCACACTTTTGGAAACTACCGCCAATCTGTGCTAGCCATTAGCCAATTATAATCCACCTAGAGCTTGCCATACACTAGTAGAATTCTGTTGAAAAACATTTGTTTTAAAGCGGAGTTCCGCTGATTTTTATTACAAATTATTTTAACAAATACTGCAGCTGCTGACTTTTAAAATAAGGACACTTACTTGTCCAGGGCGCCTGCAATGTCGGCACCCGAAGCCGATCGATCTCTCAGGTCTCGGGTGCTGCCGCCGCCATCTTCGGTGAAAAAGCCTTGCAGCTTCACTTCCTGGTTCCCTACTGCGCATGCGCGACTCGCGCTGCGCGATCCCACTGGACCCTGTCTTCTGGGACCTGTGTGTCTCCCAGAAGACAGCAGGGGTACGGAGAATGCGCCGAAATTGGTGTAGATACCCGCGGGTGGTTTAGGTATCTATACCCGGAAGTGGGAGCAAAATACCTGTATTAGACGGGTATCTGCTCCCCCCTGAAAGGTGCGAAATGTGACACCGGAGGGGGGAGGAATCCGAAAAGCGGAAGTTCAATTTTTGGGTGGAACTCCGCTTTAAGAACATTCATTTAAATATCTTCTTATCGTTAGTTGGGTCAAACTGACATTTGTTTTTGACCGTAGTGATGACCGTTCGGGAAAGTCTATTCATTCCAAAATCACATTTTTAAGTATTTTCCAGTGGCATTTTCATATTATCAAATGTAACTTAACTCAACTTAACTCAAAAACACCACACTATGAAAGATTATTTAGCAAAAATATATATATATAAAATCACTGCTGCTACGTTCAAAAAAAAAAAAAAAAAAAAGCCAATCAAAAAGTGAATAAATTAGTGCAAACAAAATATATACACTAAAAATATTTCACAATAGCTGAACTTTTTGTTACTGGTGTTTTTTGCGTCACTGTGTAATATTTTTAGTTAATATATTTTGCTTGCACTCATGTATTCACTTTTTGTTTGCCACATCATCAAATGTATTGGTAATAATTTTTGTGACAGACCTAGCCGGGACCGAGGCTGTTGGAGGGGGCGGAATGCGAGCCTCTTGCCTTGCGATTATGGGCCCTGGCATTTGGGGGAACGGTGCTCTTTGTGAGCTGTATGCCTGGGGACCCCTGAGCTGGTGTTACTTGGATTCAGGTCCATGCCGCCCCCCCCCCCCCCCCCAAGACACATAGACTCTGGATATGTATATGCCATATTAGCAATAGACTGAATCATACTGTTGGGACACAAGCTGTCAGATGCTAATGTCATGAACTCCAGCCACCTGTCTGTTGTGTAAATGAGTCTAGTCTGGCTTGTAAGAATATTCCACACAATGTTGTTGTGCTAATTAACCCTGTGTTGATGTTTATGGTAATATGGTAATTTGTATTGAATAGTCAGTGAGCTAAGAGACGGACCCTGAAAAGTCTTATCTCTCAGTTAACTAGTCTGGGGTCAATGATTAGATAATTAGCTCATGCTAATTAGGTTAGGTTTTAGTCATCCGGCTGTATATATTTGTGTGACATCTCAAAAAAAAGCTATTCCTACCAACCTGATCCCAAGGATCACTGATGTTTCAGTGACCCTTACGTTCCAAATGTGCATCCTATATGCGGACATACCTGGGGCTATTCCCCCACAACAAAAGCTGATACACACACTTTTTAGCGCCATCCAATGGGCAATTGCACTAAACTGGAAAAGCCCTTCTGTGCCATGGTCGCAGGTACTACTCCGCATGGAGTCCATTAGGCTAATGGAAAGGATCCACCACACCCTTCTGGACACCATGCATATTTTTGATAGCAAATGGAACAAATGGTCAGCCTTTCAACTAGATGGGGCCTCTCAGGAAAACTGAATAATATATGCTAGGAAATACTACACCTCCCTCGACATTTATTGAGGGTAATGCACCAGAAGAATGTCACGCTAGTTCACTTCCTTTTTTGGTTTCTCTATTTTGTTATCATTTTCTCTCATCTTTCTAGTTTCTTTATGTTTGAATCACCAGGTCTGACTATGGACCATGTTGATATATTACTGAATTTAATTGATTGTCCATGCAATTGTTCGATTCGCCATCTCTTGAGTTGTACTAAATCTTGCTGATGCTATACATAACCTGTTTGATCGCCTTTTGAGTATGATCTGCGGATCACATGTACACTCTGTATTTACTTTGTTCAAAGAAAATAATAAAAACGTTTGTAAACAAAAAAAAAAAGCTATTCCTGATGTACCCTACACTGGTGTTGTCTGGTGACTGGGTGAGCTAAGGGGTCTTGGATTGTGTGGTACCGGACAGAGGAAACATTTACGGCGGACATCTTGAGTACGGGGTCCGTCACAATTTTCATATAAATGTTTGTGCAAACCTTTGTTGGAAAATCTACTAGTGTTTAGTGCTTTTATTGAAAAACAGCTACGTGTTCCTGTTTAGTTTTTTTTTGCACTGCTATCAATCTGTGGTGCCACTGGCCAGTTATTACCCAACTACAGTGGTGTGAAAAAGTGTTTGCCCCCTTCCTCATTTCCTGTTCCTTTGCATGTTTGTCACACTTAAGTGTTTCGGAACATCAAACCAATTTAAACAATAGTCAAGGACAACACAAGTAAACACAAAATGCAATTTGTAAATGAAGGTGTTTATTATTAAAGGTGAAAAAAAATCCAAACCATCATGGCCCTGTGTGAAAAAGTGATTGCCCCCCTTGTTAAAACATACTATAACTGTGGCTGTCCACACCTGAGTTCAATTTCTCTAGCCACACCCAGGCCTGATTATTGCCACACCTGTTCACAATCAAGGCATCACTTAAATAGGAGCTGCTTGACACAGTAAGGTCCACCAGAAGATCCTTAAAAGCTACACATCATGCCGAGACCCAAAGCAATTCAGGAACAATTGAGAAAGAAAGTAATTGAGATCTATCAGTCTGGAAAGGGTTATAAAGCCATTTCCAAAGCTTTGGGAATCCAGCGAACCACAGTGAGAGCCATTATCCACAAATGGCGAAGACATGGAACAGTGGTGAACCTTCCCAGGAGTGGCCGGCCGCCCAAAATTACCCCAAGAGCGCAGCGACGACTCATCCAAGAGGTCACAAAAGACCCCACAACAACGTCCAAGGAACTGCAGGCCTCACTTGCCTCAGTTAAGGTCAGCGTTCATGCCTCCACCATCAGGAAAAGACTGGGCAAAAATGGCCTGCATGGCAGAGTTCCAAGGAGAAAACCACTGCTGAGCAAAAAGAACATCAAAGCTCGTCTCAATTTCTCCACAACACATCTTGATGATCCCCAAGACTTTTGGGACAACATTCTGTGGACCGATGAGACAAAAGTGGAACTCTTTGGAAGGTGTGTGTCCAAGTATATCTGGCGTAGAAGGAACACTGCATTTCAGAAAAAGAACATTATACCAACAGTAAAATATGGTGGTGTTAGTGTGATGGTCTGGGGCTGTTTTGCTGCTTCAGGACCTGGAAGACTTGCCGTGATAAAAGGAACTATGAATTCTGCTGTCTACCAAGAGATCCTGAAGGAGAATGTCCGACCATCTGTTTGTGTACTCAAGCTGAAACGAACTTGGGTTCTGCAGCAGGACAATGATCCTAAACACACCAGCAAGTCCACCACCGAATGGCTGAAGAAAAACAAAATGAAGACTTTGGAGTGGCCTAGCCAAAGTCCTGACCTGAATCCTATTGAGATGTTGTGGTATGACCTTAAAAAGGCCGTTCATGCTCGAAAACCCTCTAATGTAACTGAATTAGGACAATTCTGCAAAGATGAGTGGGCCAAAATTCCTCCAGGACGCTGTAAAAGCCTCATTGCACGTTATCGCAAACGCTTGGTTGCAGTTGTTGCTGCTAAGGGTAGCCCAACCAGTTATTAGGTTTAGGGGGCAATCACTTTTTCACACAGGGCCATGATGGTTTGGATTTTTTTCACCTTTAATAATAAACACCTTCATTTACAAATTGCATTTTGTGTTTACTTGTGTTGTCCTTGACTATTGTTTAAATTGGTTTGATGTTCCGAAAACACTTAAGTGTGACAAACATGCAAAGGAACAGGAAATGAGGAAGGGGGCAAACACTTTTTCACACCACTGTATACATGAGGGCTATAGCTTTAATATTTTTGAAAAATTGGATATATGGTGATAAGAGGACTCAGGAAATTTGGAGTGGTGATGTGAAGTGTTTTGTGAAATCTATTTTTATAGTTTTATTTTTCTTTTAAAATAATGTAATTGACTGATTTCCTTATTACTAGTTCTGACCCATCACAACCTCAATTTTTATTGTTAATATGGTAACACGAAAAATACTGAACCTGATCTGGAAATACATCTGTGGGTTTCAACAGGTAGTGAAAAAGTCGTATCTGCATAGATAAAAAAAGAAAAAAAACGTTTAATGTCATCCTATAGTCTGTATTTAAGTCGAAAGAACCAAACAATTTTCTAAAATTTTAATTCTACTAAAATGTTAGCTTTTTATCTGTAAAGCTTCATATAAAGACCACATGTCAAACATGTAAACATATACTAAAATACCAACTCCAGCCAAATCTTTTTTGTTCAGTTTTTGACAGAGGTGAAAAGGGTCAGCATCCCTGCCATTTTATTTTTGTCTGGTGAAGGGAATTGCCCTCACTTACTGTTTTGGGGACATCCTGTCACTCGTGGTGTCAGTATGGAAGAAAAGAAGTGACATCTCCCCAGCGGGAATGCTGGCAGGAATAAAACCTTGGCAAGGGTTTCTAACATTTGCCAACTCCCAGGGCGGCCATCAGAAATTTTACAGCCTTACATAGCTTTACACAGCCCGCCCACTGGCTGTCCCACTAAATCCTCTCACTGGCCATCCCACTGAGTCCTTCAGGGCACCCACTTTTACTTTAACACTCTTACAACTTAATATATCCTCTATCACATGTCCTTTTCCTCTAGTCCCATCTCCTCCTCCAATACCATCTCTTCCATCCCATGTCCTCCTCCTCCTTCAGTCCCATCTCTTCCATCCCATGTCCTCCTTCTCCTCCTTCTTCTCCAGTCCCATCTTCCCCATCCCATTTCCTCCTCCTCCATACCATGTCCTCTTCGTCCTCCAGTCCCGTTTCCTCCATTCCATGTCCTCCATCCCATGCCCTCTTCCTCCTCCAGTCCTATCTCCTCCACCCCACATCCTCCTCCTCCTGCAGTCCCATCTCCACCCATCCTATGTCCTCTTTCTCCATCTCATGTCCTCCTCCTCCTCCAGTCCCATCTTCTTCATCCGCTGTCCTCCAATCCCATCTCCTCCATCCCATGTCCTCTTCCGGTCTCATCTCCTTCATCCCATGTCCTCCTCAAGTCCCATTGTCTCCACCCTATGACCTCCTCTTCCTCCAGTCCCATCTGCTCCATACCATGTCCTCCTCCTCCATCCCAAGTCCAGTCTGGCCGTGTGCCCAATTTTACAAGATGGCAAATATATATATATATATTTATTTATACACACACACACACAATGAGAGTTCATTATATAACGGCTCTGGGTAATGTCTTGGGATTGAGGCAGTGATCGTATAATAAAGGAATGAGGATAAGATGTGTCAGGTCAGCAATGTGTGAGTAGAGGCAGAAGAGCTGACACATTTAGGCTGGCAGATGCTGCTCTCCAGCATGAAGAGGCTCAGGAGCCAGGAATGTGGATGGACACATCAGCAATCTGCACACATGCCACAGTGTGCTGTGGGGAACCTTGTGCAGGACCCGGCATAGACCCCCCCTCCAGAAAAATGCAGGCTGGGGAGGGGGTTCATGGAATTTCTGCGGGTGGGGGGATACTCCTACCTCAATCATGAGCCCAATGAGGATACAGGTGTTGAAGAAGAAGAAGCCAATGTCAGCATGGTTGTGGATAATTTCCTGGATAAAGATGGGTTATGTTTTCCTTCCATTTCCGGGACGCCAACCAATCGTCCTGCCTTTCTACTCCACCACTCTGCTGAGCCTGGCCCCGCCATTCCTCTCCAGGCAAGACATTCCCTCCCCAAGAATGACCAGCCCTCTTAACAGGGTGTGCAGCAGCCCCCCTCAACTCCCCCAATACTTAGCTGAGCCCCATCTCCATCGAGCGATGTTGCAGGAGTGTCTCGGCTCTCCCTCATTATTAGCTGAGATGGCGTCATTGGCTCCTGCTGGTGTCAATCAGATTCAGTGAGCTAATGAGGAGAGAGAGGGGGTGGGGCCAGGCCACAGCTCTGTGTCTGAATGGAAAGCTGTTTGCTGTGGGAGCACTTAACAGGAGGGAGGGGCCAGGAGCGCCAAAGAGTGACCTGAGAAGAAGAGGATCAGGGCTGCTCTGTGCAAAACCATTACACAGAGGAGCAGGTAAGTATGATATGTTTATTATTTTAAACAAAAAAAAAGAGACTTTACAATCACTTTAAACTGATCTTCAGTATTTGCACATGAATATTGATCTTCAGCTACATTAGAAATTTACCAGATTCACTTACTTGGCATCTCAGTTGTAGTTGTGTTCTCAGAATTATGGACATCATTCACTGTAATAAATTATAACATATAGAACAAGTTTATTACACATGGTAATATGGGGAGAATGGTGAGGTCTGGATCAGGATAAGCCCAAAATACACTGGATCTCACACTTTTGACTAGGCCCTAATCTCTTCATCCCAGGTCAGGCAGGTCAGTGTATGTAGGTCAGGCAAATCAGTGTATGTAGGTCAGGCAGGTCAGTGTATGTAGGTTAGGCAGGTCAGTGTATGCAGGTCATGCAGGCAGGGCCGGACTGGGAATAAAATTCAGCCCTGGAAAAAATTTCATACCAGCCCCACAGCATTATTATACCAGCGCAACAGCATAACGTCATTATTTTCGGGTTCATGAAAGGGAAAACCACACATTTTAAAGCACATTTGAAGACTGTATTATATACAGAAAAGACAGATATGAAATCACATAGGGCTTTATACATATATATATATATATACACGGGGGTGCTGAAGAGCACTGGGGTGGGGGCTGGAGAGCACTGTGGGGGTGGGGAGCACGGGGGGGCTGGAGAGCACTGTGGGGGTGGAGAGCACTGTGGGGGTGGGAGAGCACTGTGGGGGGGGGAGAGCACTGTGGGGGGATCTGGAGACTGATGGGGAGAGCTGGAGAGCACTGGGGGCAGACAGAACAGGGGTGGGGAGCACGGGGGGCTGGACAGCACTGTGAGGGGTGGGGAGCACGGGGGGGCTGGACAGCACTGTGAGGGGTGGGGAGCACAGGGGGGGGGCTGGACAGCACTGTGAGGGGTGGGGAGCACAGGGGGCTAGAGAGCACTGTGGGGGTGGGGAGCACAGGGGGCTGGAGAGCAATGTGGGGGGTGGAGAGCACTGTGGTGGGAGCTAGAGACTGATGGGGAGAGCTGGAGAGCACTGGGGGCAGAAAGAACAGGGGTGGGAGCACGGGGGGGCTGGACAGCACTGTGGGGGGAGGGGCTGGAGTCGGAGAGCACCGGGGGCAGAAAGAACAGGGGTGGGGAGCACGGGGGGGGCTGGGGAGCATGGGGGGGGGGGCTGAAGAGCACTGTGGGGGGTGGAGAGCACTGGGGTGGGGGCTGGAGAATGATGGGGAGAGCTGGAGAGCATCGGGGTAGAAAGAACAGGGGTGGGGGGGCTGGAGAGCACTGTGGGGGGTGGAGAGCAATGGGGTGGGGGCTGGACAGCACTGTGGGGGGTGGGGAGCACTGGGGTGGGGGCTGGACAGCACTGTGGGGGGGGGGGCACGGGGGGGGGCTGGACAGCACTGTGGGGGGTGGGGGGCTTGAGACCACTGTGGGGGGTGGGGAGCATGGGGGGGGGGCTGGACAGCACTGTGGGGGTGGGGGGCTGGAGAGCACTGGGGTGGGGGCTAGACAAGGACCTGGAGAGCAGGGGAGGCAGAAATAACAGGGGTTGAGAGAACTGGGGGGGGGGGCTGGAGACAGTGGAGAGTGTGGTGGGGGAGGAGAGCACTGGGGGGAGCACAAGGAGAACTGGGGGGGGGGGGGCAGTAAAATAATTTGGATAGGGGGATCAGCAGGGGGCGGCATATAGAGGATATGAGCTTTCTATTATTCCTCCATGCAGCCGCTGAATGCTTTATTCTCCTCCTCTCCCTCCTCCAAGCATTCAGCGGCTGCATGGAGGAATAATAGAAAGCTAATCTCCTCTACATGCTGCCCCCGCTGACCCCCCTATCCAGGCACACAGTTAGGGCTGTACTGAGTAGTACTCACAGCCATCTCTCCTCCTGTGATCTCGGAGCTGGCCGGGTCAGTGTTCTGCGGCCGCGCACCGCGCTGTAACATGGTCCCGCCCCCCCCCAGACCGGCTGTGTGATAGGTGGAACACTGATTCTAGATACTATCACACGAGCCGTTCTAGGGGGCGGGACCATGTTACAGCGCGGTGCGCGGCCGCAGAACACTGACCCGGCCAGCTCCGAGATTACAGGCGCATGAGAGTGGGGACAGGGGAGCACTGTAGCCGCAAAACGGCCCCAGGGCAGGCAGCCTACCGGGAAATATCCCGGTATCCCGGTAGGCCAGTCCGGCCCTGCATGCAGGTCAGGCAGGTCAGTGTATGCAGGTCAGGCAGGTCAGTGTAATGGTCAGTGTCAGGCAAGTGTGTTTATTCAGTAAGTCACACATCCCCACCACCCAGGCCAAAAACAAACCCCCCCCCCCCGGTTCCTCTACTTCGGGCTGAAGCCCCTGGTCTTTTTGCCACCTAGCAATGCCCCTGGATGTGAGTAATCCCATATTAACCATCAGACCTTTCATAGTGTAGAAAAACCATAACTGCTAAGAACTATAGGTTTAGTTGACTGTAACCCAGATACATATAAAAATGTGAACCCTGCCTAATTAACAAACAATTAGACCAAGGGGACATACATTCTTTATTTTTTTATACACTTTCTGACTACTAATTTAAAGGGATTGCGCACCTATTTTTAGTTTATATTTCCTTTATTTTCACCTGGTGATTCTGCCAGTAACACATTTCCTGTCCTAGGGTGGCTACACTCACTCCACTGTATCTATGGATTGCCACCCAGATTGCCTTCTCTTTAATAATGGGTTTAGTACCATTGAAATGGCAAAATGCCAATGTGGTTCCTCTATTTAACAGCTTAAGGACGGCCCTATAGCAGATATACAGAATTATATATACGTTATTCTGCACTTCCACCCAGGGGGCCCGCTTCTGCTGTTATTATTTACAGCTGAAGCCGGTCTGCAGGAGCCGAGCACTGGATGTTCACTGGCACCCGCCGATTGTCAGGCAGAGACATAGAATGGAGATATATAAACAAGGCAGATCTCCATTCTGACAGGGGCGAAGGGTAGGATTTTGTGTCACTGTAAAGCGGGAATAAAATCCATCACTTCCCTGAGTAAAAGCAGCACACATAGTACAGTAAAACACTGGCTAGGCGCACAGTTAACCCTCTGATCGCCCTAGATGTTTAACCCCTTCCCAGCCAGTGTCATTAGTACAGTGACAGTGCATATTTTTAGCACGGATCACTGTATTAGTGTCACTGGTTCCCACAGTGTCAAAAGTGTCAGTTAGTGCCCAATTGACCCCCGCAATATTGCAGTTGCTGATTGCCGCCATTACTAGTAATAAATTATTAATTAAAAATTCCAGTATAGATACCATAGTTTGTAGGCGTTATAACTTTTGCACAAACCAATCAATATTGGGATTTTTTTACCAAAAATATGTAGCAGAATACATATTGGTCTGAATTCATGAAGAAACTAGATTTTTTTCAATTTTTTTATTGGATATGTTTTATAGCAGAATGTAAAAAAATATTGGTAAACCCACAGCATATCATCAGCAAGACCAAACACTTACCTTTTTGTGGACAAAATCCCCACTTCTTATCCTTATTATAATCCGCTGTTGTAGAGCACCAGAGACGTCCATCAGAATTTTCACCAGTACAGTCCGAATATGACTTGGAGTTATAAATAAATGGGAAGACACAGGGCTCACCATTAGCATTTCCACCTACAGCATAAATCTCTGTGGAAAAAAGAATAACAGAGTTACCAAGCAAGAGAAAATAATATACAGAAGTTCTTCTCTATAAACATAATGATACAAAAACGTATCAAGGAAGAGTAATAATGCACGGAATCCCATACTAACCATCAGACCTTTTATAGTGTAGAAGAACCATGACTGCTGAGAACTATTGGCTTAGTTAATTGTAACCCAAATACATATAGAAACGTGAAACCTGTCCAATTAATAAACACATTGATACCTTTGGGGGCCATTTTTGGTTGGTACACGAGAAGGACCACAAACATCACATTTTCTATGAAGCAGATAAGGTGAGCAGACATTGAAAGGGATCGAACCTTAACCACTTCAATACTGGGCACTTAAACACCTTCCTGCCCAGACCAATTTTGAGCTTTCAGCGCTGTCGCACTTTGAATGACAATTGCGCGGTCATACTACACTGTACCCAAATGAATTTTTTTATCATTTTGTTCCCACAAATAGAGCTTTCTTTTGGTGGTATTTGATCACCTCTACGGTTTTTATTTTTTGCTAAACAAATAAAAAAAGACTGCAAATTTTGAAAAAAAATATGTTTTTTTTTTTTGTTTCAGTTTCAGAACTTTGTAAATAAGTAAGTTTTGTCCTTCACTGATGGGCACTGATGGGGCTGCACTGACAAGACGGCACTTATGGGCACCGATCAGGTGGCACCAATGAAGTGGCACTGATGAGGTAGCATTGATGGGCACTGATATGTGGCACTGATAGGCGGCACTGACGGGCACTGATAGGTGGCACTGATGGGCAACACGGATGGGCACTGATAGGTGGCACAAATTGGATAGGCGGCATGGATGAGCATGGATGGGCACTGATAGGCAGCATGGATGGGCACTGATAGATGGCACGGATGGGTGGCATTGTTTTTTTTGTTTTGTACTGATGGATGCCAATCAGTGCCAAACAATAATGCATGCCAATCAGTGATGCCTATTGTGGGAACTGATTGGCATCCATTGTGGGCACTGTGTGTCATCCCTGGTGGTCTAGGGTGGCATACCTGCTGCTGGGCATCCCTGGTGGTCTGGTGGCATCCCTGGTGGTCCAGTGTGGGCATCCTCGGGGGGGCTGCGCTGATAATCGATCAGCACAGACCCCCCCTGTCAGAGGAGCAGCCGATCGGCTCTCCTCTACTCGCGTCTGACAGACGCGAGTGAGGAAAAGCCGATCACCGGCTCATCCTATTTACACTGTGATCAGCCGTGATTGGACACGGCTGATCACGTGGTAAGGAGTCTCTGTCGCAGACTCTTTACCAAGATCGTAGTTGCGCTGTGTCAGACTGACACACCGTAACAACAATCGCCGCGACTCAAAATCCTGAGGACGTCATATGATGCCCGGTCAGGATTTTGAAGCAACTTTGCCGACCTCCTTTTGCTATAGGGTGGGCGGCAAGTGGTTAAGACCCCTTTTCACACTGAGGCAGTTTTCATGCATTTTAGCGCTAGAAATAGTGCCTGTAAAGTGCCTGAAAACTGCCTCCTATGCTGCCTGAATGTGAAAGCCCGAGTGCTATCACACTGGGGCGGTGCGCTTTGCGGGACGCTAGAAAAAGTCCTGCAAGCAGCATCTTTGGGGCGGATTGGGAGCGCTGTATACACCACTCCCAAAATGACTCTATCCATTGCAATTAATGGGCAGTGCATTCGAAGCACCTTAAAAGCGATTCGGAAGCGCCGCAACATGGGTGTTTTTAACCCCTTCTTTGGCCACTAGCGGGGGTTAAAAGCACCCTGCTAATGGCCAAAAAGCGCTGCTTAAACAGCGGTAAAGTGCCGCTAAAACAAACAGTGCTTTACTGCTAACGCATGAGTGGCCCCAGTGTGAAAGGGGTCTAAAAGGGAGATCTCCCATAATGAAAGGAGGTGTATATGACGGCTTCTCATGATTGCGCCTGCTACTGGGAACACAGTCAGAAAGAAAGGGCCGGACGGAATGGAGAGCAATGGAATGTAAGGGAGGGCCGGACATGACTGGGTGTCTAGTGACACACCAGGGGAAAGTTCTTAGGGAGTGGTTTCAGCGGGAGGCCAATAGGAATCGGGGGGAGCGGCAATATAGAAAAGGGGGCGTGGCCGAGCGGACGCAGTCGGCTTCTAAATTCACAGGAGGAGGCAGTTTTTCCACTGCTCCTCTGCAACCAAACAAAATGGCGGACCGCCACCTTGTGGAGCGCCTGAGGGCCGCGGCGGCGGCGAACGGAGCAGAGTGGCTGCAGGAGCAGGTGGCAGCGATAATTGCAGATACCACAGAGCGGGATGGAGGAGGACAGAGCAGAAGACCGGATGGACGTTCTACAGAGCGGGATGGAGGAGGACAGAGCAGAAGACCGGATGGACGTTCTACAGACGGCGGGAATCAACCACGCGGCCGGGTGTCTAGGCCACCAGCGAGGTACCAGGTATCTCCAGGGGGGATGTCAGGCCCATCTAGACCAGCCAGGAGCCCAAGGGGGGACCAATCCACGCCACCTGCTAAGAGGGCTCAGACAGAGACCCCGTGGGGCCTAGGCGGAACGCACGCCGGGGGCGCCATGCGGGGGGCGGGGCCTCGGGCCTACACGGAGCTACATCCCCAGCCTCAAGTAAAAGGCCATCACAGGATCCACCAGCCCCACCTGTTCTGCACAGACTGGGGGGACAACAGCCAGAGAGGAGGTCGCAGCGGGCGGGAGCCGGCAGGATGAGGCAGTTGGGAAGCACAGCAGCCCCTTCCGCAGCGGCGTCCCCCCCAGCAGCTCTGCACGAGTTGAGGGGGGGGCGGTCAGCTCACTCAGGAGGAACAGCCAGGATGGGGGGTAATACACCCCGGAGGATTGCGACATCGAAACCCTCAGCAGCTCTGCACGAGCCGAGGGGGGAGGACAGTAGGGTGCACATGTCTGCTGGTACAGCGCGACGGGCCGCCGGAGGGGCCAGCACAGCAGAGGGTAGGCGGGCGCCACCAGGAGGAGAGGGGAGAAGGTCGGTTGGCAGGAGCAGTGCCGGTTCCGGCCTGACTGCTCGGGACTTGGGGAACCAAGGCAACGGGGCGGGGGGGTGAGTCAACATCGGGGGTGGTGAGCGGAAGGAGCCGGGAGTTGTCCAGGAGTCCCTCCCCGAGGGGACCAGCATTTTTGTCTCAGCAGGAGGAATACAGCAGGTCGGAAGGGGAACTGTCTGAAGAAGAGGAGGTGCCCAGCCGCCCACAAGCATCGGTGGACGTCAGGCCGGTGATTCCGGTGGAGGTGCCCAGACGGCCCGGTAAGTCCAGTAATAATAGTTCATTTACGGCTGCTTTACAGAATTTGTTGGGCATTATACCTGTGGGGGAGGGTGAGTCGGGGCCTCCAGCACCACTGGTGGCAGTCCATGACCAACCGCGGGCTAGGAGTGAGACCCCAGTGGGGGAGGGGGGTCAGGTACAGGAGTTGCTGGAGGGCCTGAGGGCCTTGGTGGGGCGTTTTGAAAAAGGAGGAGGGGTTGCGGGGGGGTCGCGAATCCCGCAGGTGGGGCTTCGGTCACAACAGCTGCAGAGGTATCGGCTCCAATGGGGGGCGCAGACGAGCAGGTGAGTACGCCAGAGAAGGGTGTGGCTGAGCAGGTGGTGAGAGCCGACATTGTCCGGTTGGCAGATGCGGCAAAATGCGAAGTGTATGTCTGCTTCGAGGGACCGCTGGGGGCCCATCTAAAACAGGAAGTTAGAGAGAAAATCTGGAAGGGTGAGTACGTGGAGATTTTCTCCCTGTTGCCATTGGAGAAATTCAATTTGGACAGGGTGAAACCGGATGATACCAAGAAAGATGATGAAGAAAAGAGGCGGTATCGACTAATCCCGCGGACGTTTGCAAACTGGCTGCAAGCGTTTGCCATATTGGCGGGGGTAATTGGGGAGAAGAACCCCGAGCACTGCTCGGCGTTATTCTGCTATATGGACGCGATAGGGAGGGACGGCTTGGCTGCAAAATGACGAGCAGTTTAGGCAGCGCAGGGCGGTATGGGGAGGATTTTCTGTAGACGATTGTCGTCGGCCACGGCAGGGGTGAAAGCTCCCACGCATTATATTCGGCTTCGGAAGGAGCACAGGGATGATCTGGAGGTGTGGCACCGGTTCTTACAGGAGTTTAATGGGAGGTCGGTTTGGATGTCAGGTCAGGTTAGCAATTTTGATGTTGAGCTGGTTACAGACGCCGCTGGATCCACGGGTTATGGGGCGTACTTCCAAGGTTGCTGGAGTGCGGAGCCATGGCCACGATCCTGGGTGGAAGCGGGGTTTACAAAGAATTTAGTACTGTTGGAATTATTCCCGGTGGTACTAGCATTGGAACTGTGGGGCCAGTCCTGCAAAAATTTAAAGTTGAGATTGAATTGCGATAACATGGGGGTGGTGCAAGTAATCAATAGTATGTCGGCGTCTTCACAACCTGTCATTCGGCTGATGTGACAGTTAGTGTTGCGCTGTCTGCAATTGAATGTTTTTCTTTATGCGGTACACATTCCTGGGGTGGAGAATACGCTGGCTGATTCTTTGTCTCGGTTCCAGTGGGACAGATTCAGGGCTCTGGCACCGGAGGCACAGCAAGAGGGCGTTCCTTGCCCGGGCTGGATATGGGATTTGGCACTAGGGTAGCCGCAGGATGGATTCAGCGATCGGTGAGTATGTCGTCTTGGTTAGCATACCAGAAGGTGTGGAAGGAGTGGGGTGAGTTGCTGCTGGAATCGGGAGTGGGTCAAGATGTGTCACAAGTTAGGCTGTTAGTGCTGTATTACGTGTCCAGGAATATGGAGGAAGGCAGGTCGGTGTCTGCTATAGAAAAACGGTTGGCAGGTTTGGCCTTTTTGTTCAAGTTACAGGGCGCTGTGTATTGGACAAAAGATTTTTGGGTAAAGCAGGCGGTGAAGGGATATCGCAAGGAAAACAGGACGAAGGACGCGAGGCGGCCTATTACCTTTGCCAATGTCTTAGCCTTAAGAGAGCAGTTAGTTGGGGTGTGCAGGGACGGGTACGAGGGGTTATTGTTTGCAGCGGCTTTTTCCTTAGCGTTTTTTGGGGCATTTGGTATTGGAGAATTGGTTAGCCCGTCTAAAAAAAAGATGGGGGGGTTAATGTTGGGGGACGTTGAAGTTTTGTTTGACAGGGTGTTGGTGCGGTTGAAGAAATCCAAGACGGATCAGAAGGGTGTTGGAGTGCTGATCTCGCTGCATAGGTTGCAGGGTTGCGCCATGTGCCCGGTAAAGGTGGTAGGTGAATTTATGGGGGTGAGACCGGGAGTGGGGGGCCCCTTGTTGGTACATAGTGATGGATCGCATCTGTCACGATTTCAATTTGGGGCGGTTCTTCGAAAATGTTTAAACGGTATGGGTTTAGAGGGGTCCGCCTACGCCTCCCACTCCTTCCGCATCGGGGCGGCTACTGAGGCCGCCAGGTGTGGGTTGGATGAGGCGGATGTGCAAAGGATGGGACGGTGGGAATCGAGGCGATTTCGGACCTACGTTAGGCCGCAATTGATTCAAGAATGATGGGGTAGATATATAAAAAAAAAAGGGGGGATTAAAGGGGGTTTTACTGAGTTTTTTTTTTTTTATAGTTTGTAATTGTTAGTTTTGGTGGCTCTAGTGGTTTGAGTTATGGTGCTTGTCAATTACACTATGTTTGTCATTTCAGCGCCTCGTCTGGATCCTCGGGCATTCATATGTGTGTTGGGGAGCACGGAGAGGGGATGCCAGACCAGGTGGGAGGCAGTTGGGGGTGTCTAGGAGGGAGGCCACCATACGTTGGCTGGGCAGGCGGGGAATGATGTGGGGTAGGGTGGTCCCCGAAGTAGAACGGTTCGCATGGTTGGACAGGCCACCTGCGGTCCTGGTCATACACGCGGGTGGGAACAACCTGGGGGTGCGGACAGTGAGGGATCTCATTGCGGATATAAAGAAAGATCTGACATACCTGCACGAGACATATCCAGACACGCTGCTGGTGTGGTCAGATATAGTGGCTAGAACTTCCTGGAGGATGGCTCGATCTGTATACCGCCTTAACAAGGCGAGGATTCTAGTGAATAAGGTGGTGGGGAGGTTTCTGGCATGGCAAGGTGGGTTAGTGGTTGGCCATAGGGAACTTGAAAAGAATGTGGGCCTCTATTTGAGGAGGGATGGGGTCCATTTGACGGATGTCGGGATCGACGTGTGGTCGTTGGGTTTGCAGGAGGGGATACAGACGGCCCTGCGGGTGTGGAGGTGCCTTTAAGGGTGAGGGGTCACCCTTTCAGTCTATGGCGGTGTTTTAGTGTTGGTCAGTGATCATGAGATGGCCCCTCCGGTGTAGTACATCGAAGTTATTCGATGATTACTCTGTGTGCACTGCGGGATAGGGTTTTGTCTCCGGGCGGTTTAAGTGGAGGCCTACTTGGTTTGGTTAAATCCTGCAGTGCCCCCTGGTGTTATATATATATAGTTATATATATATATATATATACGGTAATTTAACTGGTTATGTTATAAGTGTTAGCCCCGTCACTGACCAACAAAAAGAGGGTATAACCGATGGTTATTTGTGTTTACGGTCATATGTTTATGGTTATTTATATATGGTTATTTATACGGTTTTATATGGTTATTTATATTTTGGAATAAATTGGAGTTAATTTTAATAAAGGCTGTTGTGGCCATTTACTCCACAAAAAGTACGGTGTGGTCCATTATTTAAGAGGGTAAGTAGAAGGGGGTTGAGAAATAAGGGGTCACAACATGGGGGGGTTATTACTAGGCTACACGAGTCATGTCTGATCGTGTGTATGCGGCATTAGAACAAAAGAGATATTTGGGGGGCACACCCTAAAAAATGCATAAAGATGGTGCTGCCGTAAGACCATACAACAGAACAAACATATTACAGCGCACACATGCAAAACTGACATTTACCTCCAGCAAGGCTGTCTAGGTGCTTTTAAATATGTTTGTTCTGTTGTATGGTCTTATGGCAGCTCCATCTTTATGCATTTTTTAGGGTGTGCCCCGCAAATATCTCTTTTGTCTATTGTATGGATTTTGACCAAATCCTTTTGGGTGGAGCACCCCACTCAGTAAGTACCTCAATTAGTGACCACCTGTATCATGGGTGGAGACCTCATGTTCTCCCATATAGAGGAGTATAGCTCCCTTGGTTCAGAGAAGCAGGATCTCCCAATCTATGGATAGTGTAGGACCCACTAATCATGGGGTACTTTGTCGCAGTAAGTGGGCTTAAGCACCATATAGCAATATGGTGTGACCAAATCCCCATATTTTTTGATAATGTTTTTTGAAAATGTCTGTCTAGGTGCTTTTAAATAGCCTTGCTGTAGGTAAATGTCAGTTTTGCATGTGTGCGCTGTAATATGTTTGTTCTGCGGCATTAGAACATCATTTCCTGCTTCTCTTTCTTGACACAAAACAGCATGGGGACAGAAGGCAGGAGCCATTAAGCACACATGCTTTCATAAGCTTACTACAGCTTTATTACCACCTTATTCTATTTCATATATTTTTACCTATACTGAACTGAACTGTTAAACTCACACTTTGTTTTAAGTCAGTCTGACTATCAATGCAGAAACACCCTTGAGATGCAAGAATATTAGATATTAATCTTTATTCTTCAACCTGCTCCTTTCCCCCAAAAAAAGTGCCTTAAAGGGGTTGTAAAGGTTTGTGTTTTTTCACCTCAATGCATCCTATGCAGGTGAAAAAACACCTCGCTGTCATGGGCCCCCAGCCCCCCCGTTTTACTTACCTGACCACGTTCACCTGCTGTGAGCGTCCCCCAGCATCCTCTTCTCCACTGGCCATTGATTGGATAGACTGATAGCAGCGCAGCCGTTGGCTCGCACTGCTGTCAATCACATCCAATGATGCGGCCGCTGAGGGGGCGGGACCGAGTCATACACTTGGCAACTATGGATGGCAAGTGTATGACACGGGAGCACACCCGCAAGTTAACCCTCTCCGGAAAGAGCTTCCCAGAAGGGATTAGCTTTAGCGGGGAGGAGCCGAGACAGCTGCCGTGGGACCCCAGAACAGCAGGATCGGGGCCACTCTGTGCAAAACAAACGGCACAGTGGAGGTAAGTATAACATGTTTGTTATTATAAAAAGAAAAAAAAAACAACATTTACAACCGCTTTAAAGCAAAACTTACCCTTTTGGATGAAGCTCCACTTTATTTAATTCTTCAGTTTGTTGTGGTGTGCCACAACTATCAGCACTATTTTGATGCAAGCCACAACCACTAAAGATGTTCTGGAAAGGACCAGTATGCCAGCCCTACTATACTCTCATCTACTCTGCCACCTTATTTCACCTTCTGTCCCACCCCCCATTTTCAGGCCCACAGATTTTCAAAAGGTTTTTATTTGTGGTGAACACAATACCTGCACCCTCATTCCTTTCCCTTCATACCTCATGTTATTACCATGTCTGCATTTCCCCTGCATACTTTATGTCACCACCATGCCTGCACTCCCTCTTACCCCCTCGCCTGCATCACCCTGCAAATCCCATGTCACCACCTTCCTTGTACACTCCCTCTCACCACCATGCCTGCACTCCCCTGTATATCCCATGTCACCACTCTGCCTGCACATCCCTTCTCACCACCGTGCCTGCACACCCCCTCGTATTCTCTACTACTGTGCCTACACACCCTTGTACAACCCATCTCCCCACTGTGCCTACATTTCCTTCTGCACCCCCTCCCAACACTGTGCCTACATACCATTGTACACCCCATCTGATTATCATAGTGGATCAACCCCCCCCCCCCCCCCCCCCCCCCCCCATTAACATTCATCCTGTTCAATGCATGGACATACTTTTGCTAGTTATACTCACTTGTGTTGGCTGCGTGAGACAGACGCCATCCACAGCACAGGAGCAGCGTGAAACCAAAGTAATGGTTCATCTTGACCACTTGCCTGTAGAAGCCTTCAACATCCACTTATATAAGGGCTATCAATTGGACAACCCCTTCACTGGAAAAATGTATTCCCAGTAATTAATACTGATGTGGTTTAAAAGTTTACAAGGTACCAGTGCCAAAAGTTTTGGCTAGGGTGTTTTACAATATGTATACAAGGCTTATATTCTATGGGAGGGTTTATAACTAGCAATGAAATGGATTAAGGATCATTAAGTTCCTGCCAATAGCATATGGAAAAGTAAACATTTACTTAGCATTGTCTCTTGTGTAGAATTATTCGTCTGTAGAGGTTGGGCAATAACAGTGCAATGACGTTATCATGCCTGAAGGTCCATTTGTCCAAAATGGCTCAATGAATTAGAAAATGCACAAACCACCACAGCGCACTACAAGTCCCAACTTTCAATATCCAATATCAATGGCACCAATAAGTTCCAATCGGGCCATAAGAGAAACCGAAGGTCATGGAGTAGTAAGGTCATAGAGTAGTAAGATCCTTCCAGAGAGGATCCTGGATGACCCAATGCAGCTCAAAAGACAAGACGACAGGAGTGCAAGATTCACATCAGAATAAGTAAGCAACTTATTAACCAAAAAAATAGCACACTTACAGTTAAGATTCTTGTAGATCAGCGTGGGAAGTAGAGGGCACCAGAATGGAAACATAACAAGGCTATACTGAAGTGGTGGCGGCTCCTGATTTCCTGGCCGGATGCACAGGGACCCACTCTGACAACTGTCAGAAGTCTGCCAATAGACAGCGTCCTCCGCCCCGCCTGCTGCCTTGTGGTAACCTCTAGGTGGAAAGGGGGTCGTAACATGTTTCGAAGTACAACCCTTCTTTCTCAAGTCTGACCCTATGGATGACAGAAGGCTTTAAAAAGGATCAGATTGGCTGGGGTAGTTTATTCGATATTGAGTATGGTCCGCAATATAATTTAGCGGGACAGCAATAGCTAGACACAGTCTAAATCACCAGACAAGATAAATAGTAATGGTAATCACCCCAGTGGGGGGTCAGAAATTGATTTAAATCTTTAAGCTGGCTCAGAATTATAAGAGGGGAGACGGAACCGCAACTTCTATAGAATTAACCTCTTATTTGTTATGGATCCATCTCTGTGCACTAGCAGCAGTAAAGTGCATATATACATACATGAATAAAGAATTATATTAAAGAATTATCATGCAAGCAATCAAATTCAGAAATGTATTTGAATTAAAATAGTCAATTTGGAAATATCCCTATAGTGATTCATATTTCTTAATCTGATCAAAAAACAAACTATATTTTCTCATGATGGCTATTTTAGCCTATTGTATCATTATATTGACAAGTAAAAATAATTGAATCAATAAAAAAGCAATAAAAACTGTAATGCGGCGTACACACGGTCGGAATTTCCGATGGAAACTCGTGTTTCCAGGCGGTTGACTGGCACGCGCCGACGCGCGCCGACGCATGGTGGTGCGCGCGTTCCCGTGAGCGCGGGTCTGCGTGCGCGCGCGCGCGCTGGCGTCCAAGGGCGCGCGCCCTGTGATTCACACTCACCTGTATGGACTGTTGGCGCCAATGGGGCTATTTAATCAAGCAGCACCTGCTGGCTAGTGCTGCCTGATCTTCAGTATACCTGATACTCTGCACCAGCCACTACCTTGTTCCTGTGATCTCTCAGTGATCTGTTTGTTCCTGTATTATACCCTGCTTACCTGTGAAGACCTTGGCTTAACCCTTTGGACTATCCGGATTTCCGCCTGCCCCAGACCTCTGCTTGACTGACCATTCTCCTGCCAACTCCTTTGTACTGTGCTGTTTGAACGTTGCCGACTTCTGCTTGGATTTGGACTTCTTATATCTCCTGCTCAAGGGACCTGTATCCGCTTATCCTGTATTACATCCGGCTTACAGTGAGTTTCACCACCTGTATTGGGAACCCCATCACCATCCCTTACCCGCTGTGTGATGTGAGTTTATCTACCGTTATTTCACCTTGCTGTCAGTGGACTCTACATACCGGAACTTTACCTTTCCACCTGTGAACCCTGCTTACCTGCACTTCACCTCATCAACAGCGGACCACCTGCACCAACTTCCGGACCCTTACATCAGGCTCCCTTACCCTTCCTGACTTCCGTGCCTCCTGTACCCACCTCCAGGGGCCGTCAGTCGGATCCGTACGGGAGACCTCCTCCTGCCCAATTGGACTCATCTGTCAGGTACGTGCCGTTTGTGATAGTATCAGGCAGCCATGACCGAGTCCGGGCAGGGGGTCTCCCCCATGGAGGAACTAGGCAGACATCTAGCAGGTCTCTCCCAAGCAGTAAAAGGCCTACAGGAAGGTTACACCCGTTTGATGGAACAGGTTCAGACTTTGTCCGCTAACTCTCAAGGAACGTCTTCCACGGGACTTCCCCAGCCACCTTCTGTAATTATGTTACCCCCAGAACCCAAGGTACCCCTACCCGAGAAGTTTGCCGGGGAACGAAGTAAGTTCCGTGCCTTCCGCAACGCATGTGAGCTTTATTTTGCCCTACAGCCACGGACTTTCTCTCTGGAAGCTACTAAGGTGGGCTTCATCATCTCCCTCCTGACAGGGGAACCCCAGACCTGGGCCCACCGCCTGCTGGAGCAGAAAGCCGCATCCTTGGAATCCTTTAGTAGTCTCTTCTCTGCTATGTCACAACTATATGAGGACCCTCAACCCACCGTTACGGCCGAAGTCGCATTACAGTCCTTACAGCAAGGTCGCAGAACGGCCGAGGACTATGCCGTCGAGTTCAAACGTTGGAGCTCTGATACAGAATGGAATGATGCGGCGTTACGCCATCAATTTCGCAAAGGATTATCAGACCCTCTGAAAGATGAACTGGCTCGAGTGGGGGTTCCTCCAACTTTAGATGAACTTATCAACTTATCGGTGCAAATTGACCGCCGTCTCAGGGAAAGACGGGCCGAAAGAGCCTCCGGACCTTCTCGTCCCTTCTGGATGGTCCCCAAGGTCACCGGGCCACCCGGTGTGGCTCCTTCAGCTTCATCTACTCTAGCGACAGGAGCTCCGGAACCAATGCAGATTGGGTTGCTCAGACCTTCTTTGACTCCTGAAGAGAAGATGCGCAGACGGGCCCACAACCTGTGTCTATACTGTGGTGAACCTGGACATTATGCAAGAATGTGCCCCAACAAGACACGTAAGTGCCTGCCCTCTTCTTCCTTGTGTGCACCTGTCTTGCACTCACCTGGCGATCTCCATTATTTTACAGCTCTCCGGCCGGAGCATTCCAGTATCGGTCATCATTGATTCAGGAGCATGCAGCTGCTTCATTGATCAAGCCTTCGCAACCAGTCATGGCATTCCTCTTCGACCCAAGACCCGAGGTCTTTCAGTACACCTGGCCGATGGATCCACCCTTAGTTCCGGTCCGGTAACCCAAGAAACCACACCTCTATTCGCCACTATAGACTCTCAACATCAAGAATTTCTCTGTCTGGACGTCATACCATCTCCACTTTTTCCAATCATACTTGGAATGCCCTGGTTGCGGGCCCACAACCCCAATATCAACTGGGCCACAGGGGAAGTCCAGTTCTCTTCTGAATATTGTCGGCAGAATTGTCAATGTCAAACCTCTGTCAAACTGGCTCCTCTTCTCTGTATGGGGTCTGATGCTGAACTCCACCAGTCCATTCCTGAACCCTACCGGGACTTTGTGGATGTATTCAGTAAAAAGGGGGCAGAAACTCTTCCTCCCCACAGGCCTTATGATTGCCCCATAGAATTACTACCTGGAACAGAAGTCCCCTTTGGAAGGATTTTTCCATTAACGGAACAGGAATTGGGCACTCTAAAAGACTACATAGATGAAAATCTAGCAAAAGGCTTCATCCGCCCCTCCACGTCCCCGGCCGGCGCGGGCATCTTTTTTGTTGAGAAAAAGGACCACTCCCTGCGCCCTTGCATTGACTACCGGGAATTGAATAAAATTACCATCAAGAATAGATACCCTCTACCACTGGTGCCAGAACTCTTCCAACGACTAGGGACAGCCAAAATCTTTACTAAACTGGATCTTCGCGGGGCTTACAACTTAATCCGCATCCGAAAAGGGGACGAGTGGAAAACGGCTTTTCGCACTCGATTTGGACATTATGAGTATCTCGTCATGCCTTTTGGCCTGTGTAACGCGCCTGCTACGTTCCAACATTTTGTCAATAACATTTTCCACGATTATCTGGATCTGTACGTTATTGTTTATCTAGATGACATCTTAGTTTTTTCTACTTCTTTGAGTGATCACCGCAGGCATGTCCGAAATGTTCTTACCCGTCTGAGACAGCATGGATTATACGCCAAACTTGAAAAGTGCAGTTTTGAAATCCACACTGTGCAATTCCTGGGATTAATTATTTCTGCTGATGGAATAAAAATGGACCCTGAAAAAGTATCCGCTATCCTGGATTGGCCAGCACCCATGGACAAAAAAGGAGTACAACGCTTCGTTGGCTTTGCCAATTTCTACAGAAAGTTTATTAAAGGTTTCTCCTCCATCATTTCCCCTATTACCGAACTCACCAAACAGGGGACCCGATTTCTCTGGACTCCCAAGGCACAACTGGCCTTTGAAGAGCTCAAGAGACTTTTTACTTCGGCCTCCATTCTCAAACACCCAAATCCAGCTTTGCCCTTCGTATTAGAGGTTGACGCTTCCGAGATTGCAGTAGGTGCCGTGTTGTCCCAGCGACAGGGGGCCAAGGCCCTTCTTTATCCTGTGGGTTTCTTCTCTCGCAAACTGACCTCGTCAGAACGAAACTACGATGTGGGCGACAGGGAACTTCTTGCCATAAAGGTGGCATTGGAGGAATGGCGCTATCTACTCGAGGGTGCTGCGCACCCTGTTCTGGTTTACACCGATCATAAAAACTTGGAGTACCTGAGGACAGCCAAAAGATTAAGACCGCGGCAGGCCAGGTGGGCTCTATTCTTCTCGCGGTTTCAGTTCCACATAACCTATCGACCGGGTTCCAAGAACACAAAACCAGATGCTCTTTCCCGAATGTTTCTGGATACTGAACAGGCCCCACTTCCCGACACCATTCTACCTTCTGGGAACTTCTTGCTCTTACAGGGGGATCTCATTTCTCAGATTAAACAAGCCTCTGTTGGGATGCGTCCTCTGGATGGAATGTCCGTCAAGGACGGTCTGTTCTGGCATGAAGACAAAATTGTAGTACCAGAAGAATTAAGAGTGCGTGTACTAGAATTATGCCACGACCACAAACTGGCAGGGCACTTCGGCACTCAGAAAACAACCAATCTGCTGCAACGTACTTTCTGGTGGCCTCATCTGACCCAGGATTGTAGAAGATATGTCGAGTCATGCAATGTTTGTGCACGAAACAAAACCAGCCGGACCAGAGCCTGGGGTCTATTAAAACCTCTACCAGTCCCAGAAAGGCCATGGAATATGGTCTCAATAGACTTTATTGTCGAACTTCCCCCATCGGAGGGGTTTTCTTCTATCTTTGTCGTAGTAGACAGACTATCAAAGATGGCCCACTTCCTGCCCATGAAGGGCACCCCGTCAGCCATGGAAACAGCCAAAACATTTATCAAAGAAGTGGTGAGATTACATGGAATTCCAAAAAATATTGTTTCAGATCGTGGTGTTCAGTTCACCTCCAGATTCTGGAAGGCCCTCTGTGGATCTTTGGAAATTGAATTGGCATTCTCCTCGGCATATCACCCACAGACAAATGGACAGACTGAGAGAACTAATCAAACCCTAGAACAATATTTACGCTGTTTTTCTACCTTCTCTCAAGATGACTGGGCCCCTCTGCTTCCCATTGCCGAATTCTCATATAACAACTCTCTACACTCGTCCATCAATCAGACACCATTTTTTGCCAACTACGGCTACCATCCATCTTTTCTACCTCAATCAATACCTGAATGTTCAGTGCCCGCAGTATCCAAAACCTTGGATTTCTTTTCCATTAACAATAGAGTACTGCAGGAAACCATGACCAAAGCCCAGGAAACTTACAAAAGAACCTTTGATGAAAAGAGACGTGGGGAACTCATCCTAGAACCCGGTAACCAGGTCTGGTTGTCCACCGTCAACTTGAAGCTGGCATGCCCTTCCCGGAAACTGGGTCCAAAATTTTTGGGGCCTTTTCCTGTAAAAAGGAAAATTAACAATGTCGCTTATGAACTTGATTTGCCCGCTTCCCTAAGGATCCACCCAGTTTTCCATGTTACTCTCTTGAAACCCGTGATTCCAAACTCATTTGTTGGCCGTAGGACCGGTCCCCCCAAACCTGTCATTATCAACAACGAAGAGGAATTTGAGGTGGAATCAATCTTAGATTGTAGGAAAAGACATGGGCAGATCCAGTTTCTCATCAAATGGAAGGGGTATGGGCCCGAGGATAACTCATGGGAACCTGAAGAAAATCTACATGCCAGTGAGTTACTACGAACCTTCAAGGACTCTCATGCTTCTAAATTGGCGCAACTGGGCATCCGGAGGCTGCCCTTAAGGAGGGGGCACTGTCAGGAAAATCGTGTTTCCAGGCGGTTGACTGGCACGCGCCGACGCGCGCCGACGCATGGTGGTGCGCGCGTTCCCGTGAGCGCGGGTCTGCGTGCGCGCGCGCGCTGGCGTCCAAGGGCGCGCGCCCTGTGATTCACACTCACCTGTATGGACTGTTGGCGCCAATGGGGCTATTTAATCAAGCAGCACCTGCTGGCTAGTGCTGCCTGATCTTCAGTATACCTGATACTCTGCACCAGCCACTACCTTGTTCCTGTGATCTCTCAGTGATCTGTTTGTTCCTGTATTATACCCTGCTTACCTGTGAAGACCTTGGCTTAACCCTTTGGACTATCCGGATTTCCGCCTGCCCCAGACCTCTGCTTGACTGACCATTCTCCTGCCAACTCCTTTGTACTGTGCTGTTTGAACGTTGCCGACTTCTGCTTGGATTTGGACTTCTTATATCTCCTGCTCAAGGGACCTGTATCCGCTTATCCTGTATTACATCCGGCTTACAGTGAGTTTCACCACCTGTATTGGGAACCCCATCACCATCCCTTACCCGCTGTGTGATGTGAGTTTATCTACCGTTATTTCACCTTGCTGTCAGTGGACTCTACATACCGGAACTTTACCTTTCCACCTGTGAACCCTGCTTACCTGCACTTCACCTCATCAACAGCGGACCACCTGCACCAACTTCCGGACCCTTACATCAGGCTCCCTTACCCTTCCTGACTTCCGTGCCTCCTGTACCCACCTCCAGGGGCCGTCAGTCGGATCCGTACGGGAGACCTCCTCCTGCCCAATTGGACTCATCTGTCAGGTACGTGCCGTTTGCTTCTGTGTCACAAATGGACACATTTTGCTAAGTTTTCCTGCATTGGTACATACCTTTTACATCGAAAAAAGAGCAAAGAGTGCTTATCTTTACAATATTTGGGTCATTACACTTTATTTGGCTAGGGGCTATATTGCTTCTCACACTCTGAGCCTTTCTATAGGTGAATGTGGATTTATCAGGTAGAATGACACCTAGTTTGGGGTCTTCTTTAAGGTGTCCCAAACTAGGTGTCATTCTACTTGATAAACCCACATTCACCTATAGAAAGACTCTGAGTGTGAGAAACAAAATAGCCAGGAGGCTGTTGGGGGTACCATAGGGGACTGGAGGCTCTGAGGTAAGCTAGGAAGCACTGTAAAAAGTTGAGGGGCACTGAGGGCCTCAATGGGATGTTAAGTGTTGCTATGGGAGCTGGAAGGCAATGCGAGATATTAGGGGATTTGTAGCTAACTGGAGGTCCAGGAGGAGGGAGGCCATAGCTGGCAGTGGGCCATGGCCTGGTTGTTAAGAACCACTGGTTTAGATCATTCTCAGATCACCCAAAAGCCTCTAGAGCTACACATTCTCACTGTACCCACATATCTGAGATTAATGATATACAGTATACTGTAGAGGGGTAATGACATTGGAGGGATAGATTTTATTATTGTTGGCACTTTTACTGGATTGCACTGATACTCACTAGAGTCCCAGTCAGTAAATGAGACATGGCTGCTAACAGCAGCCTTTGTTTACATTCAGTGATACTATGGTTGGGCAAAGTTATCGTGTAGTACAGAGCCACTGTCATTGGTCCTGCACCTTTTGCTGTGTCCAGCACGATCACAGAACTGTTTGCAAAAAGATGCGCAGTTCTTAGATAACGTATCAGTATACAGGGCCACCATCAGTGGAGGATGGCCCATACACACGTAGGAGGCCAAGCCATCCCAAAAAGGTCTGTCTTTAACGTGGGGCAAAAGAGGCAGCTACCCCTGACCCCCGTGTCATGGAGAGTCCAGTGGAGCAGGAGCAGAGCAGCGAACAGCGGCATCCTAGGGGTGTGAGCAGGATGCCTTGCTCATCCCCACACAGCAATTATGAACTTCCTACTACTGGCATGGAAGGTACTGGACATCACACACACCTACCTGCAGACAGGGACTGGGACAGGGGGGAACAGGAGGGACTGCAGACAGGGACAAGGCTAGGGGTCTCTCTCTCATCCTGACCCTCTTTCTCTCACCCCCTTCTCTCTCTGTGCCTCCCTATTTCACCCCTCCTATCTTTCTCTCTCTCACCCTCTCATTCCCCCCCCCCCCTCTCTCTTACCCTCCTCTCTCACCCCCCCTCCCATTACATACATTCAGTGCTGGAGGTACAGGAACTGCATTCCCCTGCGTTACCACTGAAAAAAAGCCCTGGATACTACTATCCTCCCCACTACCCTTGCACCTAACTCCAGCCTTTGTCCCACCCTCATTCTCAGTCCCATTGATTATCAAAAGTTTCCAGGTATGGTCACCACCATACCTGTATCCTCCCTTTTCCTACAAACCTTATGTTGCCACCATGCTTGCATACCCCTTTGCACCTCCATGTCTGCACTTCCCTGCATATCCCATATCACCACCATGCTTGCATGCACCCATGGTACAGGAGATGCTCGTAGAGCTTACATTCTGAAGGGAGGGGTTGATGGGGATGGCTCTGGGACAATTCTTAGGTGGGCGTTGGATAGGTTTCCCTGAATAAATGCGAAAGAAAGAAAAATAGGGAGGTAAGGAGAGAGAAGAAAAGAGAGGTATGGAGGGACAACAGGCCCAGATCCTACACCACAATAGCAATATGTGTATTCCAGAACGTTTAAAAATCAGCAGATAAAGATACTCCAAACACCTGGTGTTAGTGCTTCAATCACCACAGCACCATGGTTGTTATGGTGTCAGGATGATTAAAGCGCATTATTTCTTATATTACATTGTAATATAAAATGAAATAGTTAAACTCACCATAATGCAGAATCAGTGGAAGCCCTGAGTGTGTCACTTGCCACGTCAGATCTGCAAAAAAAAAAAAGAAGTGAAATGGCTGTTAATAGTCTACAGGAGATCTGCTATTAAATTATATATGTTTTTTTATTCTGTTCTAATCTTTTCTACTTGAATTATAAATTTTGGAAGATGGTTATTTATTATACACATCTGTCACATAAAAAAAAAAAGATGTGAAATGGCTGTCACGGATGTCGGTCGCAAGGCAAGTACATATGCTGTATGTCATTGTCCACTTGCCACAACACCTGCCACAAGTGCCAAGACACCTGCCACGATTGCCACATGACCTGCCACGAGTACCACGTGACCGACCACAAGTGCCACGTGACCTGCCCCGTGACCAAGTTGTGGATTGTCCACTTGCCATGTCACCTGCCACAAGTTATGGGGTTCCTAGCACCAAGTGACCCCCAGATATGGGGCATATGTCAAGTACTTTTCTACAGCAGAGAATTACATTTTGTGACCCGACTTTGAGGCCACATATCTCGGGGCCACTTAAAGCTAGAAACCAGTAGAACTAGCACTATAACCTCTCCAAATTTGGGGTTTCTATCACCAAGTAACCCCGAGATACGTGGACCCAAAGTCGGGTCGCAAAATATTTTCGAATCCGGTTGAAATAGTTTCAAATGCGGTTGAAATAATTTCAAATGCAGTTGAAATAATTTCGAATCATGTTGATACTATTTCAAGCGGATTCGAGAATATTTTGCCATCCGAATTTGAAAAAAAAATGAAATTGATTCTAACAGTCTGCAGAAGATCTGCAAAAAAAAGTGAAATGGCTGTTAATAGTCTACAGGAGATCTGCTAAAAAAAGAAATAGATGCTAATAGTCTGCAGGAGATCTGGTGAGAAAACGAAATAGATACTAATTGTCTGCAGGAGATCTGCAAAAAAAAAAGTGAAATGGTTCTTAATAGTCTACAGGAGATCTGCTAAAAAAAGAAATAGATGCTAATAGTCTGCAGGAGATCTGGTGAGAAAACGAAATAGACACGAATAGTCTGTAGTTGTAGTGCTAGTTCTACTGTGTTTGCATACCAAATTTCGGGTTTCTAGCTACAAGTGGCCCCGAGATACGTGGCCCCAAAGTCGGGTCACAAAATGTAATTCTCTGCTGCAGAAAAGTACTTGACATATCGCCCCTATCTTGGGGTCACTTGGTGCTAGGAACCCCACAACTTGTGGCAGGTGACGTGGCAAGTGGACTATCCACAACTTGGTCACGTGGCCGGTCATGTGGCACGCGTGGCCGGTCACGTGGCACTCGTGGCAGGTGTCGTGCCACTCGTGGCAGGTGTCGTGGCACTTGTGGCAAGTGAACAATACACAACTTGTGGCAGGTGATGTGGCAAGTGGACAATGACATACAGCATATGTACTTGCCTTGCGATCGACATCTGTGTTAGACGTGCAAAAATAAAAAAATTGTTTTGTTTCGTTTTAATTCGTTTATTAATTCATTTTGTTTAGTTAGATTCGTTAAATTCGTTTTCGGATTTTATTTCATTTTTGACCGAATTCGAAAAATCAGTCGCATTTGAAATTATTTCAACCGGATTTGAAAATATTTCAACCGGATTTAAAAATATTTCAACCGAATTTAAAAATATTTCTACTGGATTTGAAATTATTTCAACTGCATTAGAAACTATTTCAACCAGATTTGAAACAGTTTCTAATGCAGTTGAAATAGTTTCTAATGCAGTTGAAATATTTTCAAATCTGGTTGAAATAGTTTCTAATGCAGTTGAAATAGTTTCTATTGCAGATGAAATATTTTCAAATCTGGTTGAAATAGTTTCTAATGCAGTTGAAATATTTTCAAATCTGGTTGAAATAGTTTCTAATGCAGTTGAAATAATTTCAACCAGATTTGAAAATATTTCAACTGCATTTGAAATTATTTCAACCGAATTCGAAAATATTTTGCGACCCGACTTTGGGTCCACGTATCTCGGGGTCACTTGGTGATATAAACCCCAAGAGAGAGAGGTTGTAGTGCTAGTTCTACTGTGTTTGCATACCAAATTTGGGGTTTCTAGCTATAAGTGGCCCCGAGATATGTGGCCCCAAAGTCGGGTCACAAAATGTAATTCTCTGCTGTAGAAAAGTACTTGACATATGCCCCATATCTGGGGGTCACTTGGTGCTAGGAACCCCATAACTTGTGGCAGGTGACATGGCAAGTGGACAATCCACAACTTGGTCACGTGGCAGGTCACGTGGCACTTGTGGTTGGTGACGTGGCACTCATGGCAGGTGTCTTGGCGCTTGTGGCAGGTGTTGTGGCAAGTGGACAATGACATACAGCATATGTACTTGCCTTGCGATCGACATCCGTGACAGCCATTTCACATCCTTTTTTTTTTATGTGACAGATGTGTATAATAAATAACCATCTTCCAAAATGTATAATTCAAATAGAAAAGATTAGAACAGAATAGAAAAAAATATATAATTTAATAGCAGATCTCCTGTAGACTATTAACAGCCATTTCACTTCTTTTTTTTTTTGCAGATCTTCTGCAGACTGTTAGAATCAATTTCATTTTTTTTTTTCAAAGTCGGGTCGCAAAATATTTTCAAATCCACTTGAAATAGTATCAACATGATTTGAAATTTTTTCAACATGATTTGAAATTTTTTCAACTGCATTTGAAATTTTTTCAACTGCATTTGAAATTTTTTCAACTGCATTTGAAATTTTTTCAACTGCATTTGAAATTTTTTCAACTGCATTTGAAATTATTTCAACCGAATTCGAAAATATTTTGCGACCCGACTTTGGGTCCACGTATCTCGGGGTTACTTGCTGATAGAAATAGTTTCTAATGCAGATGAAATATTTTCAAATCTGGTTGAAATAGTTTCTAATGCAGTTGAAATATTTTCAAATCTGGTTGAAATAGTTTCTAATGCAGTTGAAATAATTTCAACCAGATTTGAAAATATTTCAACTGCATTTGAAATTATTTCAACCGAATTCGAAAATATTTTGCGACCCGACTTTGGGTCCACGTATCTCGGGGTCACTTGGTGATATAAACCCCAAGAGAGAGAGGTTGTAGTGCTAGTTCTACTGTGTTTGCATACCAAATTTGGGGTTTCTAGCTATAAGTGGCCCCGAGATATGTGGCCCCAAAGTCGGGTCACAAAATGTAATTCTCTGCTGTAGAAAAGTACTTGACATATGCCCCATATCTGGGGGTCACTTGGTGCTAGGAACCCCATAACTTGTGGCAGGTGACATGGCAAGTGGACAATCCACAACTTGGTCACGTGGCAGGTCACGTGGCACTTGTGGTTGGTGACGTGGCACTCATGGCAGGTGTCTTGGCGCTTGTGGCAGGTGTTGTGGCAAGTGGACAATGACATACAGCATATGTACTTGCCTTGCGATCGACATCCGTGACAGCCATTTCACATCCTTTTTTTTTTTTATGTGACAGATGTGTATAATAAATAACCATCTTCCAAAATGTATAATTCAAATAGAAAAGATTAGAACAGAATAGAAAAAAATATATAATTTAATAGCAGATCTCCTGTAGACTATTAACAGCCATTTCACTTCTTTTTTTTTTTGCAGATCTTCTGCAGACTGTTAGAATCAATTTCATTTTTTTTTTCAAAGTCGGGTCGCAAAATATTTTCAAATCCACTTGAAATAGTATCAACATGATTTGAAATTTTTTCAACATGATTTGAAATTTTTTCAACTGCATTTGAAATTTTTTCAACTGCATTTGAAATTTTTTCAACTGCATTTGAAATTTTTTCAACTGCATTTGAAATTTTTTCAACTGCATTTGAAATTATTTCAACCGAATTCGAAAAATATTTTGCGACCCGACTTTGGGTCCACGTATCTCGGGGTTACTTGCTGATAGAAATAGTTTCTAATGCAGATGAAATATTTTCAAATCTGGTTGAAATAGTTTCTAATGCAGTTGAAATATTTTCAAATCTGGTTGAAATAGTTTCTAATGCAGTTGAAATAATTTCAACCAGATTTGAAAATATTTCAACTGCATTTGAAATTATTTCAACCGAATTCGAAAATATTTTGCGACCCGACTTTGGGTCCACGTATCTCGGGGTCACTTGGTGATATAAACAAATTTGGAGAGGTTGTAGTGCTAGTTCTACTGTGTTTGCATACCAAATTTGGGGTTTCTAGCTATAAGTGGCCCCGAGATATGTGGCCCCAAAGTCGGGTCACAAAATGTCAAGCACTTTTCTGCAGCAGAGAATGACATAGCACTATAACATATCCAAATATGGGGTTTCTATCACTAAGTGACCCTGAGATATTTCGAATTTCGAATTTCGTCCGCGATTTTTCGATTCGAAAAAAAATTCGGATTCGGTAAAATTCGTTAGTATTGTAATTCGGTAATTCGGATGCATCCGAATGTCCGAATAATGAAAAATTCGTCCGAATTTCGATTCGGAACATAACGAAATGCACATGTCTATTGGTCCCCCCTTGGGCTCCTGGCTGGTCTAGATGGGCCTGACATCCCCCCTGGAGATACCTGGTACCTCGCTGGTGGCCTAGACACCCGGCCGCGTGGTTGATTCCCGCCGTCTGTAGAACGTCCATCCGGTCTTCTGCTCTGTCCTCCTCCATCCCGCTCTGTGGTATCTGCAATTATCGCTGCCACCTGCTCCTGCAGCCACTCTGCTCCGTTCGCCGCCGCCGCGGCCCTCAGGCGCTCCACGAGGTCGCGGTCCGCCATTTTGTTTGGTTGCAGAGGAGCAGTGGAAAAACTGCCTCCTCCTGTGAATTTAGAAGCCGACTGCGTCCGCTCGGCCACGCCCCCTTTTCTATATTGCCGCTCCCCCCGATTCCTATTGGCCTCCCGCTGAAACCACTCCCTAAGAACTTTCCCCTGGTGTGTCACTAGACACCCAGTCATGTCCGGCCCTCCCTTACATTCCATTGCTCTCCATTCCGTCCGGCCCTTTCTTTCTGACTGTGTTCCCAGTAGCAGGCGCAATCATGGGAAGCCGTCATATACACCTCCTTTCATTATGGGAGATCTCCCTTTTAGACCCCTTTCACACTGGGGCCACTCATGCGTTAGCAGTAAAGCACTGTTTGTTTTAGCGGCACTTTACCGCTGTTTAAGCAGCGCTTTTTGGCCATTAGCAGGGTGCTTTTAACCCCCGCTAGTGGCCAAAGAAGGGGTTAAAAACACCCATGTTGCGGCGCTTCCGAATCGCTTTTAAGGTGCTTCGAATGCACTGCCCATTAATTGCAATGGATAGAGTCATTTTGGGAGTGGTGTATACAGCGCTCCCAATCCGCCCCAAAGATGCTGCTTGCAGGACTTTTTCTAGCGTCCCGCAAAGCGCACCGCCCCAGTGTGATAGCACTCGGGCTTTCACATTCAGGCAGCATAGGAGGCAGTTTTCAGGCACTTTACAGGCACTATTTCTAGCGCTAAAATGCATGAAAACTGCCTCAGTGTGAAAAGGGGTCTTAACCACTTGCCGCCCACCCTATAGCAAAAGGACGTCGGCAAAGTTGCTTCAAAATCCTGACCGGGCATCATATGACGTCCTCAGGATTTTGAGTCGCGGCGATTGTTGTTACGGTGTGTCAGTCTGACACAGCGCAACTACGATCTTGGTAAAGAGTCTGCGACAGAGACTCCTTACCACGTGATCAGCCGTGTCCAATCACGGCTGATCACAGTGTAAATAGGATGAGCCGGTGATCGGCTTTTCCTCACTCGCGTCTGTCAGACGCGAGTAGAGGAGAGCCGATCGGCTGCTCCTCTGACAGGGGGGGTCTGTGCTGATCGATTATCAGCGCAGCCCCCCGAGGATGCCCACACTGGACCACCAGGGATGCCACCAGACCACCAGGGATGCCCAGCAGCAGGTATGCCACCCTAGACCACCAGGGATGACACACAGTGCCCACAATGGATGCCAATGGATGCCAATCAGTTCCCACAATAGGCATCACTGATTGGCATGCATTATTGTTTGGCACTGATTGGCATCCATCAGTACAAAACAAAAAAAACAATGCCGCCCATCCGTGCCATCTATCAGTGCCCATCCATGCTGCCTATCAGTGCCCATCCATGCTCATCCATGCCGCCTATCCAATTTGTGCCACCTATCAGTGCCCATCCGTGTTGCCCATCAGTGCCACCTATCAGTGCCCGTCAGTGCCGCCTATCAGTGCCACATATCAGTGCCCATCAATGCTACCTCATCAGTGCCACTTCATTGGTGCCACCTCATCGGTGCCCATAAGTGCCGTCTTGTCAGTGCAGCCCCATCAGTGCCCATCAGTGAAGGACAAAACTTACTTATTTACAAAGTTCTGAAACTGAAACAAAAAAAAAAAAAACATATTTTTTTTCAAAATTTGCAGTCTTTTTTTATTTGTTTAGCAAAAAATAAAAACCGTAGAGGTGATCAAATACCACCAAAAGAAAGCTCTATTTGTGGGAACAAAATGATAAAAAATTTCATTTGGGTACAGTGTAGTATGACCGCGCAATTGTCATTCAAAGTGCGACAGCGCTGAAAGCTCAAAATTGGTCTGGGCAGGAAGGTGTTTAAGTGCCCGGTATTGAAGTGGTTAAGGTTCGATCCCTTTCAATGTCTGCTCACCTTATCTGCTTCATAGAAAATGTGATGTTTGTGGTCCTTCTCGTGTACCAACCAAAAATGGCCCCCAAAGGTATCAATGTGTTTATTAATTGGACAGGTTTCACGTTTCTATATGTATTTCTGTTACAATTAACTAAGCCAATGGTTCTCAGCAGTCATGGTTCTTCTACACTATAAAAGGTCTGATGGTTAGTATGGGATTCCGTGCATTATTACTCTTCCTTGATACGTTTTTGTATTATTATGTTTATAGAGAAGAACTTCTGTATATTATTTTCTCTTGCTTGGTAACTCTGTTATTCTTTTTTCCACAGAGATTTATGCTGTAGGTGGAAATGCTAATGGTGAGCCCTGTGTCTTCCCATTTATTTATAACTCCAAGTCATATTCGGACTGTACTGGTGAAAATTCTGATGGACGTCTCTGGTGCTCTACAACAGCGGATTATAATAAGGATAAGAAGTGGGGATTTTGTCCACAAAAAGGTAAGTGTTTGGTCTTGCTGATGATATGCTGTGGGTTTACCAATATTTTTTTACATTCTGCTATAAAACATATCCAATAAAAAAATTGAAAAAAATCTAATTTCTTCATGAATTCAGACCAATATGTATTCTGCTACATATTTTTGGTAAAAAAATCCCAATATTGATTGGTTTGTGCAAAAGTTATAACGCCTACAAACTATGGTATCTATACTGGAATTTTTAATTAATAATTTATTACTAGTAATGGCGGCAATCAGCAACTGCAATATTGCGGGGGTCAATTGGGCACTAACTGACACTTTTGACACTGTGGGAACCAGTGACACTAATACAGTGATCCGTGCTAAAAATATGCACTGTCACTGTACTAATGACACTGGCTGGGAAGGGGTAAACATCTAGGGCGATCAGAGGGTTAACTGTGTGCCTAGCCAGTGTTTTACTGTACTATGCGTGCTGCTTTTACTCAGGGAAGTGATGGATTTTATTCCCGCTTTACAGTGACACAAAATCCTACCCTTCGCCCCTGTCAGAATGGAGATCTGCCTTGTTTATATATCTCCATTCTATGTCTCTGCCTGACAATCGGCGGGTGCCAGTGAACATCCAGTGCTCGGCTCCTGCAGACCGGCTTCAGCTGTAAATAATAACAGCAGAAGCGGGCCCCCTGGGTGGAAGTGCAGAATAACGTATATATAATTCTGTATATCTGCTATAGGGCCGTCCTTAAGCTGTTAAATAGAGGAACCACATTGGCATTTTGCCATTTCAATGGTACTAAACCCATTATTAAAGAGAAGGCAATCTGGGTGGCAATCCATAGATACAGTGGAGGAGTGAGTGTAGCCACCCTAGAACAGGAAATGTGTTACTGGCAGAATCACCAGGTGAAAATAAAGGAAATATAAACTAAAAATAGGTGCGCAATCCCTTTAAATTAGTAGTCAGAAAGTGTATAAAAAAATAAAGAATGTATGTCCCCTTGGTCTAATTGTTTGTTAATTAGACAGGGTTCACATTTTTATATGTATCTGGGTTACAGTCAACTAAACCTATAGTTCTTAGCAGTTATGGTTTTTCTACACTATGAAAGGTCTGATGGTTAATATGGGATTACTCACATCCAGGGGCATTGCTAGGTGGCAAAAAGACCAGGGGCTTCAGCCCGAAGTAGAAGAACCGGGGGGGGGTTTGTTTTTGGCCTGGGTGGTGGGGATGTGTGACTTACTGAATAAACACACTTGCCTGACACTGACCATTACACTGACCTGCCTGACCTGCATACACTGACCTGCCTGACCTGCATACACTGACCTGCCTGACCTGCATACACTGACCTGCCTAACCTACATACACTGACCTGCCTGACCTACATACACTGATTTGCCTGACCTACATACACTGACCTGCCTGACCTACATACACTGATTTGCCTGACCTACATACACTGACCTGCCTGACCTGCATACACTGACCTGCCTGACCTGCATACACTGACCTGCCTAACCTACATACACTGACCTGCCTGACCTACATACACTGATTTGCCTGACCTACATACACTGACCTGCCTGACCTACATACACTGATTTGCCTGACCTACATACACTGACCTGCCTGACCTGGGATGAAGAGATTAGGGCCTAGTCAAAAGTGTGAGATCCAGTGTATTTTGGGCTTATCCTGATCCAGACCTCACCATTCTCCCCATATTACCATGTGTAATAAACTTGTTCTATATGTTATAATTTATTACAGTGAATGATGTCCATAATTCTGAGAACACAACTACAACTGAGATGCCAAGTAAGTGAATCTGGTAAATTTCTAATGTAGCTGAAGATCAATATTCATGTGCAAATACTGAAGATCAGTTTAAAGTGATTGTAAAGTCTCTTTTTTTGTTTAAAATAATAAACATATCATACTTACCTGTTCCTCTGTGTAATGGTTTTGCACAGAGCAGCCCTGATCCTCTTCTTCTCAGGTCACTCTTTGGCGCTCCTGGCCCCTCCCTCCTGTTAAGTGCTCCCACAGCAAACAGCTTTCCATTCAGACACAGAGCTGTGGCCTGGCCCCACTCCCTCTCTCTCCTCATTAGCTCACTGAATCTGATTGACACCAGCAGGAGCCAATGACGCTGCACTGCCATCTCAGCCAATAATGAGGGAGAGCCGAGACACTCCTGCAACATCGCTCGATGGAGATGGGGCTCAGCTAAGTATTGGGGGAGTTGAGGGGGGCTGCTGCACACCCTGTTAAGAGGGCTGGTCATTCTAGGGGAGGGAATGTCTTGCCTGGAGAGGAATGGCGGGGCCAGGCTCAGCAGAGTGGTGGAGCAGAAAGGCAAGACGATTGGCTGGCGTCCCGGAAATGGAAGGAAAACATAACCCATCTTTATCCAGGAAATTATCCACAACCATGCTGACATTGGCTTCTTCTTCTTCTTCAACACCTGTATCCTCATTGGGCTCATGATTAAGGTAAGAGTATCCCCCCACCCGCAGAAATTCCATGAACCCCCTCGCCAGCCTGCATTTTTCTGGAGGGGGGGTCTATGCGGGGTCCTGCACAAGGTTCCCCACAGCACACTGTGGCATGTGTGCAGATTGCTGATGTGTCCATCCACATTCCTGGCTCCTGAGCCTCTTCATGCTGGAGAGCAGCATCTGCCAGCCTAAATGTGTCAGCTCTTCTGCCTCTACTCACACATTGCTGACCTGGCACATCTTATCCTCATTCCTTTATTATACGATCACTGCCTCAATCCCAAGACATTACCTAGGGGAGTTATATAATGAACTCTCATTGTGTGTGTATAAATAAATATATATATATATATATATATTTGCCATCTTGTAAAATTGGGCACACGGCCAGACTGGACTTGGGATGGAGGAGGAGGACATGGTATGGAGCAGATGGGACTGGAGGAAGAGGAGGTCATAGGGTGGAGACAATGGGACTTGAGTAGGACATGGGATGAATGGGGTTTAGACCGGAAGAGGACATGGGATGGAGGAGATGGGACTGGAGGAGGAGGACATGAGATGGAGAAAGAGGACATAGGATGGGTGGAGATGGGACTGCAGGAGGAGGAGGATGTGGGGTGGAGGAGATAGGACTGGAGGAGGAAGAGGACATGGTATGGAGGAGGAGGAAATGGGATGGGGGAGATGGGACTGGAGAAGAAGGAGGAGAAGGAGGACATGGGATGGAAGAGATGGTACTGAAGGAGGAGGAGGACATGGGATGGAAGTGATGGTATTGGAGGAGGAGATGGGACTAGAGGAAGAGGACATGGGATGGAGGATATATTAAGTTGTAAGAGTGTTAAAATAAAAGTGGGTGCATTTTTATATTAATAACAATATTTTTATTGAGGTAAGTACAAAACAATATTTTTATTGAGGTAGGTACAAAACAATGAACATATGTTTCACAAGTAACCAGGTTACCTTCAATCTAACATATAAACGTTTTAACAGTGCATTTACATAGTGCTTAATATCTATCAGGAAATAGAAACATATAAATAACATCTTCATAGAAGCTACTCAAGCCCTTAAGTAGGGTATGGTACTCGCTGACGTTTGCAAAGAAGTAACATTCAGATATTACAGTACCAAGGGGAAGAGTAGGGAGGTTTCAGGGCTACCAGAGGCCCCTGTTTAGAATTCCAGGGTTAGTTTTCTGTCCCTACTTTTGCAAGGCTTCCTGCCATACCTGCAACGTTTTATTCAAGTGTATCAGTAACCAGGTTATGTAAATTATACCATCAGATAACATAAAATAAAAAAAAGAAGTAACAAAGAGAGAGGAGAGAGAGGCAGCAGAAGGAAAGAAATGAGAGGAGAAAGAGAGAAGACGGAGGGGGAGAGAAGAAGACGGGGGGAGAGGGGGAGGGTCACCTGGAGTTCCTCCTTAGGTGGAGATGTGCTCGATCCAAGGATCCCAGATCTTGTTAAACATCCCTGCTTTGTTATGGAGAGTATAAGTAAGTTTGTCATTAATCATGATCCAATTGAGTTTGCTTTTAACTTGGTCTAGAGGTATGCGTGAATGTTTCCAATTTCTCGCAATCCTTATTCTTGCCGCCAGAAAGATATAGGTTATAAGTTTCAGTGATTTTTTGAGGACCTCATCTGGTAATTTGTGAAAGAGTGCACTCTCTGGGGACCGACGAACATTGACACCTGTAACTGAGTTAATCAAATTATATATTCTGATCCAGAACCTGACTACCAATGGGCATTGCCACCAGACATGGTACATGGTACCCATCTGTCCACACTGTCGAAAGCAATTAGGTGAGGAAGAGGGGTGCATTTTTGCTATTCTTGTGGGGACTAAGTACCACCGCAGCAAAGTTTTATAGTTTGCTTCAATAAGGGTGGTATTAATAGAAATTTTCGACAATCGGTGGGCAATATCCTGCCAATCTGACATTTCAAGGGAGAGGCTCAGGTCCCTCTCCCATTGAGTCATGTAGGTTAATTTAGTGTCAGGTTCAGTGATGGAAGAATAAATGGCAGAGATCCGTCCTTTTTGATTGCTTCTGTTTTGACAGGTCACTTCTAGAGTGGTAAGAGTGACGGGTCCGCCCCCCTTCTTAAGTTTGGAGGTGACAAATGAGGAAATTTGATTGTATCTAAAAACCTCAGTGGAAGGCATTGAAAAGCTATCCTTGAAATATTTAATCGAGTGCATTTGATTGCCACTAAGGAAGTCTCCAATTCTTAATAGTCCTTTGTTAAGCCACCATTGAAATTGTTGTGGGGCGAGGCCAGGAGGAAATTCTGGGTTACAGAATATGGGTGCTAGAGGTGTATGGTGTGATGCAAGGGACGCTCTGTGTCGTATCCGATCCCAAACCGCTAGAGAATGTGATAATGTGGGACATAAAATAGGTGGGCGTTTGCGGTTGGGAAGCCACATCAGGGCTCCTATCGCGGTTGGGTGGCACGCAAGTGCCTCTACGTAAACCCATAGGGGGGCCGAACCTCTGGCTGTTGTGTGGGTGAGTTCGGCTATCTGTGCTGAGTGATAATATGCTTGTAGGTTGGGAAGGCCAAGTCCTCCCATAGGTTTAGGTGTGTAAAGTGTTTTCTTTTGTATCCGTGATTTTTTATTACCCCATATGAAACGTAGGACTTCCGTTTGTATGTGTTGCATGTCTCCCCTCGGAATTGACACCGGTAATGTCCGAAAATAGTACAGGAGTCTGGGTAAAAAGGTCATTTTTATCGAAATTGATTCTGCTGAACCAGGAAAGGGAATATTCAGACCAAGCGCGAAGATCTTCTTTAAGTTTTTTGAATAAAGGGGGGTAATTGGCTTTATACAATGTAGCAATTGAAGGGGTCAGTTGTATGCCCAGATATGGGAGGGAGTGGGACGCCCATTTAAAGCTGTATACGTTTTGGAGGAGCTGTACTTCAGTAGGAAGTAAAGAGATATTAAGTGCTAGGGTTTTTTGTGTATTCAGGGTCAGGCCTGAAAGTAATGAGAAACGATGTAGTAGGGATAAAAGTTCTGGGAGTGAGGTCTGGGGTTTGGTGATATACATAAGAACATCATCTGCAAATAATGCACATTTGTGTTCTTGTTGACCACATTGGAAACCATGAATGTTGGGGTGGGAACGAATGGCCATTGCCAGGGGCTCTATCGCCAGGGCAAATAGTAGGGGAGAGAGTGGGCAACCTTGTCTAGTACCTCGTTGGACAGGTAATATAGAGGATTTATGGCCTCTGATAGAAATTTGAGCTATCGGAGAGCTATAAAGCGTTTTCATCAGTGAGAGAAATGTAGAACCGAATCCCATGGTTTCAAGGGTGACAAAGAGGTAGTCCCAATTCAGGCTCAAAAGCTTTGTTAAGATCTAGTGATAGTAATAGAAGTTCCCGGTCAGGAAGATTATCCCAATTGGAGCGTGCTGCTGAGATCAGGGCGATGGATCTGCAAATTTGATCCAAGGTCTGACTTCCTGCAATAAACCCCGGTCTTTATGTATATAGTGTTCCAAAAAGGAATTAATTCGGAGAGCTAAAATCTTTGTTAGAATCTTTAGGTCACAGTTGATTAATGATATTGGGCGGTAATTGCGTACATCAGTGGAATCTTTGTTAGGTTTGGGGATTACGCTGATGTAAGCCTTGTTGTCATCAGATGGGACCGTTCCCCCATCCCTCAGGGAATTGAAATAAAGAGTCAGGTGTGGGACCAGTTGCGCAGAAATTTTTTTATAGTAAATGTTGGGAAGTCCATCCGGACCTGGAGACTTATGAAGTGAGAGAGATTTGATAGCGTCAGTGACCTCCTCACTTGTAAATGGTTGGTCCACTAATTCTCTATGGTCATCGGTGATGACAAGAAGGGGTAGAGTCCCCAGAAATTCCCTGATGGACGGGGGAGCTACGACCTGTGGTTTCTTGTACAGGTCAGCATAGAACCCATAAAATTCATTGAGAACTTTTTGGGGGTTCTGTGAAAGGTGACCTCCAGATAGCCTTATTTTAGGGAGTGTATGATGGAAATGTTTGGGGGTGAGTTTGTGTGCCAATAGGGATCCTGGGCGATCCCGCCATGTAAAGAATTTGTGGTTCGTCCATCTTAGCTGTTTCTCGGCCTGTGTAGTAAGGCATATGTTTAGTTCCAATCGGGATTGTTCTAGTTTCTTAAATAGGTTGGGAGAAGGGGAACGTTTATGCTGTTTGGTTAAAGATTCAAACTCTCTAGTCTTGGCAGAAATCAATTCAGTACGAGCCTTCTTTAATCTGGAGGCTAATTGAATAAATGAGCCCCTTATGGTGGCTTTGTGTGCAGCCCAATTTGTGGCAGGGGATGTGTCCCCTGGGATATTATTTTCAAAGTAGGTTTGTATATGGCTTGATATCTCTATGCAGTGAGATTCGTCGCTAAGGAGAGATTCATTTAGTCGCCAATGGTATCCTGTAGTTTTATTACTAAGGTCTGTTAATTGGACCATAATCGGGTCGTGATCTGACCATGGAGTTGATAAAATTTTCGCTGACCTCAACTTTGGTATCACCCCCGAGGGGAGAAGTATGTGATCTATGCGGGAATAGTGTCCATGTGCCCTTGAGTAATGGGAGTAATCCCTAGCGGTAGGATTGGCCTCTCGCCAAGCATCCACCAGATCATATTGGTGTAGTATCTGTGCGAATTTGCGACTTTGTCTGGGGGGGGGGGGGGGATCAGAGACATGAAGTGTGTGATTTATCCTTAATTAGATCCAGGGCTAGGTTAGAATAGCCTGCCAAAACTACCACACCCTCTAATTCGGGTTCTAGGAGTTTTAAAAGGGCGTGAAAAAAGGCGGTTTGGTTTGTATTGGGGGCGTAGTATACTAGAATGGTGACTAAAGTTTCGCCTAAATGGCCTTTCACTAGGAGATAGCGGCCTTCTTTATCTTTGATGGTTTTCATCTCTGCGAATGGTATATGTCTAGAGAAGCAGAGGGCTACCCCCCTCTTCTTCTCTGAAGCATTCGAAAAAAAACAGAGAGGGTATTCTCTATGAAGGTAGCGGGGGGTAAATGAGGAAGTGAAATGTGTCTCTTGGAGAGCTACAATGTCAGCCCCCAGAGACCTATAATGTGTGAAGGCCTTGATTCGCTTGGCTGGCGATCCAAAACCTTGGACATTATGGGAAAGCAGGCGGATGTTATGAGGTGTCAATGTTATAGGAGACATGGGAAACATTCAAGAACAATTATATGCAGACTCACCCTTCAGTCCGTTGAATTCGGAGGCCGGATGTGTGGAGGAATTGTCCAGGTGACCCTCGGGAAGGAACAGCAGTAGAGAAGATTAATGCAGGAACAGCAGTAGAGAAGATTAATATTAGGTTTAAGGAAGGAGAGAGAAGGGGACGGTTTGGAAGTAGCTGAGAGAGTAACAGTAGTAGAAATGAAAAGAGAGGAAAATAAAAAAAAAAATAAATAAAACAATAAAACCAAGCGGTCAGACCAGGGGACTCCTGGTGCCGAGTGACATATTTTAAACATGCTACTAAATCCAATTAAAGTGTCCCAGGGATAAACTCTGAGTGTGAAGGAGTCTCCACCAAAAAACAGTAATGGGAAGAGTCCTTCAAGTAGGGAGTGCACATGGCCATCCCCCAGCAACAGTAAAAAACTGGTAATCAAAAATAAGAAAAGCACATATGTATCTAGAAAACATTTTTGGCCCCGACGTCTCGCCCTGAAATGTTGATAGGGTCATTTAGCCAAATATGTTTGATAGATTACATGATGGGTAAGGCAGCAAAAAAAATGCAAGAAAAAGTGCAAAAACTTAATGGCCGGTTCAAGTGTTCCTTGCCAAATAAAACATAAGTGTTTTGCTTCAGCAAAGTTCGACCGCCCTGTGTGGCGCCTAATGTCCTTCTCAAGAGACCACTGAGAAGACACCACGGCGGGGCTGAGTCAGTTCAGCGAAGAAAAGCCCATTCTCTTAGGGTGCACAGGATGATGTCGAGGTAAACTTCTTGGTCGACTTTGATGACCACAAAGGGTAAAGCGGAGGAGGAGGGGATTCTCTGGATCCAGATTGATTCCGCGGGGATGGGTAGTAGGATATGAATCCCAATTTCAGTAAGATCATTTCACCTTCAGTGAACGATGAAAAAGAGTATGATTTGCTGTTGAAAGAAAATTGGAGACGAAAAGGATAGTTCCATCTGTAGCGAATGTTTCGTTGGGTCAGTGGCGCTAGTAAAGGTTTGAGCGATCGCCTCTTTTGGATCGTGGCCTGTACAATATCAGCAAATATTTGGATCTTGATGCCATCTATTTCTAGGTCTGTGTTTTCACGGGCATGACGCATCACTGCTTCTTTAATCTTGAAAAAGTGTGGCTTCACAATCACATCTCTGGGGTGGCCATCAGGTTTGGGGGATGTCAAAGCTCTATGGATTCGATCAATTTCCATATGGATCTCATCGATGTCAGGTACAGCAGCTTGCATCAGAGATTGTGTTATGGAGGTAATATCTTTTATGTTTTCCGGTATACCACGGATACAGAAGTTGTAGCGCCTTGCACGATTTTCGAGGTCGTCGATCTTTGAGTATGCGTCCTCAAGTCGATTTTGTAAATCAGTAATCATATTTGAGTTTTGGGATACTCTATGGACCATGTTGTCCATCTTGGATTCGATAGTACTCAATCGGTTACCCATTTCCTGGAAATCTTGTTTTATATCAGAAGCTAATTTATCGGTAGCTTTAGATAGTTCTCTTTGAAGCAGGTCAGCAAAACGTGCTAATAAGATTGGGTCTCCTGAGTATTGTCCTTGTGCAGGGGGAACAGCAGGGGATTCAGCATTACAATCTGATAGAGACTCCTGGCTGCTGGGCTGGCTGTATATGGCTTCTGCTATCTCCCTATCCAGGAGGGAAGATGTCTGACTCCAAGCTAGGTAATATGGCTGCAGTCTGTGAGGGAGACAGTGCAGGGGGGCTAGGTGGTAGGCAGTCCGTGTTTGTCAGCTCACCTTTGTTTGGAGAGGGTCTTGTGGGGCACAGTGCCGGGTATTCAGCCTCATAGCTCTTTGAAGCATGTTTCTGAGGAGGAGGTGGCTGCTTCCCCTTCCCTGAGGACTGCATGCCTCGTGTGTGATGGCCATCTTGGATTCCTGGAGTGCAGCGCGGGTCGAGATCCGGGAGCCGGTTTGAGGCTGGCTTCCCGGTTTCTGTGGCATCCGGAGTGTGCCTGGACCCTTCCGCAGGGGGGTCAGGCTATCGCCCGGTTCGGGCGAGGTGTGGGGCCGCTGTTTATGGCTGATGTTGCCGGGGGATGAGCGGAGCAGATTAGGTGAACATCCGCTCCGTCCGGCCGCGCATGCGCACTTTTTTTTTTTGTTTGAAAGTAGCAGCAGTGATTTTATATATATATATTTTTGCTAAATAAACTTTCATATTGTGGTGTTTTTGAGTTAAGTTACATTTAATAATATGAAAATGTCACTGGAAAATACTTAAAAATGTGATTTTGGAATGAATAGACTTTCCTGAATGAACACTTTTCTTATCACTACGGTCAAAAACAAATGTCAGTTTGACCCAACTAACGATTAGAAGATATTTAAATGAATGTTCTTAAAGCGGAGTTCCACCCAGAAATGGAACTTCTGCCGGTGATCGGCTTTTCCTCACTCGCGTCTGACAGACGCGAGTAGAGGAGAGCCGATCGACGGCTCTCCTGACAGGGGGGGGGGGTCTGTGCTGATTGTTTATCAGCGCAGCCCCCCCTCGGATCCCGCCCAGGACCACCATAATGCCACCCAGGACCACCAGGGATGCCACCACACTGGACCACCAGGTATGCCCCCCTAGACCCCCAGGGAAATGCACATCTGTGCCCAGGCAGCTGCCAATCAATGCCCAGGCAGCTGCCAATCAGTGCCCACTGACAATGCCTACCACTGCCAGGGCCATCAGGGATGCCCATCAGTGATGTGTATCAATGGCCATCAGTGCCCAGCAGTGCTGCCTATCAGTGCCCAGCAGTGCCCAGCAGTCCGGCTCCTGTAGGCTCAGAAATGTTGCTTCAGATGTTATGATATGATCGCTGAATAAAGCTTTAGACCCGTTCTGGATATTAAAGCGGGGCTCCACTGCCCCTGACGTTTTTTTTTTTTCATTTTTGTCATTTAATAACTCACCAGTCCGGGCTGTAGCAGTTGTGCCTTTCGTTTTTTGTAGTAAAAAATGACTTTATAAAAAAGCTGTTGCGGTTTCCATCTTGGCTGTGGGCGAGTGAAATCTCCAGGCGTTCTCTTCCTGGATTTCACTGACGCCCATTCATTCTAATCTCGCGCATGCGCCGTCAGCAGCTCCTGTTGCCATCACAACGGCGGTGGCGGCGTCAAAAGTCCTGCAAGTCTCGCGCGATCTCGGGCCAGGCAGCCGCACTGACTCCTGGGAGCTATGACACAAGCTCCCAGGAGACAGTGCGGGCTAGGGGATATTACGTAATAGCCGTAATATCCCCGCCCATATCCGAGGGACCGAGAACCAGGAAGCGATGGATGGCAAGAAGAAGAACAACTAAAGGTAAGTTAAAAAAAAAAAAAACCCTGCCGTTTTCAGATCGAGGAAGGTGAGTATTATTTTTTATATATAGTTCTTAAAAACGGGTGGCATTCCGCTTTAATGGTGTGCTGGGGAAATACTTTTGCTTGGAAACGCATCAAAAATTCGGCAAAAACGGATATGAATTTTTACCATGTTTTTTGCTACAGAGCATGTGAAAGCAGCCTGGAAGGCATAAAACACAGAGAAGCCAGCTTGCTTAATAGCAGTAAAAATATCATTAATGTCATGCAATAAAGTTCTTTAGCAAAAATAATAAAATTTTACTACTAAATGCAAGTCTAGTTTGCACTTTCCTTTTGTGAAATCCTATGATTTGGTGGCTCTTGAGCTGGTCATACACATGGGAATTTTGAATCAATTTCAACCACTTTCCATTGACTTGTCAATTGTGAAGTCAAAACTGAGCTTCAATACACCTTATTATAAGATCAAGTTGCAAATAGCGGCACTTTTTGTTAAAGCGGTCCATCCAAAACAGTTATTTTATGTCTTTGATTGCTTTGTAATTTTGAAAAAAAATATTTAATTGAAAGTTCAATTGTTCTATGAAATTTTTACATGTAAAAGGATAGGGTCCAGGTTAACACTGAACCAACATTCTCTAATATTTTTTTTCCTCTTTTTAGGAAATGGGCAAAGGAAGTTCGTAGCTGTGTCCATGTACAGTTATCATTCAGATCAAATAGCTGAGCTGTATATTGTCACATGCGGTAAAGATGCTACAGTAACAGTCACAAGTCCTTATTCAAGTTTTAGCAAGACGGTGTATATTTCAAAGAACAGCAGTGCTGGGGTGACCTTGAGCGCCTCTTATATGGCGAGCGAAGGATACGTGACTAACAAGGCTGTGCTGGTGACTTCAGATGTTGAAGTGTCCGTCTTTCTATATCTCCATTCTTCTGGCAATGGTGATGCCATGGCTCTTCTTCCATTAGAAGACCTGGGGACTGAATATTTCATACCTTGTACATCAACATCTGGATCATATAAAGAGTTTGCGGTGGCCAACGGTCTTCAAGAGAATGTTCAGTTGACTATAACAGTTTCAGGACAAATCATATATAATGGAGCGTATTACAATACTGGTTATAACCTCACCGTGACGCTTGGAAGGCAACAAGTTATCCAGTTTCTGAGCTCCAGTGACCCTACTGGAACCAGAATCCTGTCTACTGCTCCAGTTGCTGTTTTTAGTGGCCATAGTCAATTTTATGGTTCCTCTGGAAGTTATGAACCAATCTTTGAACAGCTCCATCCCGTGCGGAATTGGGGAACATTCTTTTCCATCTTCCCATTGTTTAACCACACCCGAGACACTGTAGATATACTAGCTGCATATCCAGGTACTGTGGTGAATGTCACAGATCTAGGGAAGACGACCCAGCGCAGTCTACAGAGAGGATCCCATGTTCAGCTCACTTTAAAAAATGAGATCACAGTGAAGTCTTCCAAACCCATCATGATCGCTTATGTCTTCCAAGATTACAAGTCAAGGACCTTTGTGTCAGCCTACGACGCTTTTTTGACCACTGTTCCTCCATCGTTACTGGGATTAAATTACTACCAATTTTATACAAAAAATATCTACTACAGCTTCCTCATGATCATATCCCAAACTTCCTCTGTCTCTGGGTTCTACCTGGACCAGAAGCCCCTCAGCTCATACAGTTATTGGGTGAAAGAGTCTGGCGGATTCTGGGCCTGGGAGGTCTCTTTGGGAAAAAGTGACGGAAGACATGAAATATACCACAAGTACCTCACGTTTACAATCTATGTTTATGGTGTTGAACGTTATACGTCTTATGGATATTCAATGGGCCAGGAGACCCTCCATCCAGGTAAGATATATATTTTTTGCCAGACACTTGATTCAGGGACAACTATCCTCATGCACACCCCCACATACCACAAAAAAAAAAAAATGATAATAACAGTAAGGCAGTTGTCACACACAGCTACTGGGTAACTTTGTACCTAGATTTATAATATGTATAATATAATATCTGAAAATTTGAGAATGTATAGACTTTTTAATAATTTTGAAAAAAAAAAAAACATCTTGCTGTAAGTGATATTATCATTATGTGATGTACAGTGCATGTAGGAAGACATTTGTGCTCATTACATTTGCAGATTTTGCTTTCTACTTTTCAATGCTACCCTACTGATGCTGTGATTTATCATAATAATTTAAACAATGTGTTTTCTATGTGGCTGATATATTATCTCACCAGCTATGAATCAGTCATTCTAGTGGATAATCAATCCTGCCTTTAGTAGTTTGTCTACAAATCTCTATATTTAAAGCCCAATCATGGGTTCTGACCACCACCCCCAATTGACCAACATCCCTCGTATATGTTACTTTTTTTTATATACTTACCTTCTACAGATGTCTTATAAATTGTTAAAGTAGTGCTTCAGCAATTTTTTTTTTAACCACTCTACGACCAGCCTCGTTTTGAGATTTTGGTGTTTACATGTTAAAAAATTTTTTTTTTGCAAGAAAATTACTTAAAACCCCCAAACATTATATATTGTTTTTTTTCTAACACCCTAAAGAATAAAATGGCGGTCGTTGCAATACTTTTTTTCACACCGTATTTGCGCAGTGGTCTTACAAGCGCACTTTTTTTGAAAAAAAAAACACAATTTTTTGAATAAAAAAAATAAGACAACAGTAAAGTTAGTCCAATTTTTTTATATCATGAAAGATAATGTTATACCGAGTGAATTGATACCCAACATGTCATGCTTAAAAATTGCGCCCCGCTCGTGGAATGGCGTCAAACTTTTACCCTCAAAAATCTCTGTAGGTGACGTTTTAAAAATTCTACAGGTTGCATGTTTTAAGTTACAGAGGAGGTCTAGTGCTAGAATTATTGCTCTCACTCTACTGATCGCGGCAATACCTCACATGTGTGGTTTGACCACCGTTTTCATATGTGGGCGCTACTCACATACGCGTTCGCTTCTGCACGCGAGCTCGTCAGGACGGGGCGCTTTGTACAAACCAATCAATATGCACTTATTGGGATTTTGTTACCAAAAACATGTAGCAGAATATATATTGGCCTAAACTGATGAATAAATTTGATTTTTTTTTAAATGTTATGTTTTATAGCAAAAAGTTACAAATATTGTTGTTTTTTTTTTTTTCAAAATTGTCTGTCTTTTTTTGTTGATAGCGCAAAAAATAAAAACCGCAGAAGTGATCAAATACCACCAAAAGAAAGCTCTATGTGTGGGAAAAAAGAACATACATTTAGTTTGGGTACACTGTTGCATGAACACGCAATTATCAATTAAAATAACGCAGTGTCGTAACGCAAAAAATGGCCTGGTCATGAAGGGGGTAAAACCTTCCGTGGCTGAAGTGGTTAATCACCTCTGGGTTTTTTTTTATTTTTTGCTAAATAAACAAAAAATATGTTTTGTTCCTTTCTTTTATAACATTTTGCAAATAAATAATCTTTCTTCATAAATTTAGGCCAAAATGTATTCTGCTATATTCCTTTGGTGAATTTTTTATTTATTTTTTAATATTTATTTTATTTTTTTTATTACATTTTTTTTTCCAATTTTTTTATTTTTTTTTTACATACAGTGACCAGAGCAATACAGTGTTGCCATAATAACACTGCACTAGTCTGGGAATGGGATCAAGATTTTTTTTTTTTTTATTACACACTATGATTGCTTATAACTGACTTTTACAGTTGTAAGCAACTATTTTTTCGGAATGAAAACTATTCATCCAGTGTTTACCATTGTTATTAGCTGTAATTGGCCACAGCTAATCACATGGTACAGATGAGTTGTGATTGGCTCTGTCTTAACCATGTGATCACTGAGATCAATCAGAGCTCATCGCAATAGTACACAATGAAAGGCATGAATTATTTTCATTGTGTACAATTCGATAAGGAAAGGTTGGCTGTAGTGAACATTATACTGCCAACTTCCCAGATATACTGGACAAAAACTACAGAAAAACACCCCTTTGGGACTTTATAGGCAGAGCCACACATCAAATAGAATATATATAAAAGGTGAATGCCAATTTTTGTTTGAAACCAGGCATAAAAAGGACCAGGGGTCCTAATAAAATAGTGTCAAAATTCTACAAACATAATAGCATACAAAGAACAATCTCATACAGTGATGTGAATACCCTATAGCTTAGTCAGTCTTGATGAAGTCCTTTAGATGAATCCCAACATGTTTCGGAAGATAGCTTCCTTCTTCAGGGGTTATGGTGGCTAAAAACACTTCCTGAAGAAGGAAGCTATCTCCTGAAACCTGTTGAGATTCGTCTGAAGGACTTCACCAAGACTGACCAAGCTATATATCTGCAGTCTTTTTGGGTGTACCTTGACGTAATAGGGTATTCACATGAGATTGTTCTTTGTATGCTATTGTGTTTGTAGAATTTTGACACTATTTTATTAGGACCCCTGGTCCTTTTTATGACTTGTTTCAAATAAAAATTGGCATTCACCTTTTTATATATATTCTATTTGATGTGTGGTTCTGGATATAAAGTTCCAAAGGGGTGTTTTTCTGTATTTTTTGTTCATTGTGTACAATTGTAATGTGATCTGTTGTGATTGGCCACGGTGATCACATGGTACAGTGATCTGTCATCAGATGTGTCTGGTAGACCCCACAGGCGACAGATCGCACCAGAGCATATGCCGTCCTCCCAGGATATTAGGGCTCACGCTTGGCTGTCATATTATAATAAGCAGCGCAAAACATATAAAAAATGGAATATAAAAGTTCATATCCAATTAGCAATGTGTAGAGTGATGTGGATGAGAACACCCAGTGACTGTAGACTTTCAGTAAGTTTCACAGTGACAATCCTCCACCAAACGGAAAAGGTACTCTTACCCAATGTGATAATCAAAAACGCATGGACCCATTCGTGGGATGATGGTGCGATAACGATCCAACCAGGAGAAAATCCAAAGGTGTGTGATGACCAGGACACCAGAACTATCCTGAGGATGCGGCTCCAACCAAGATGATCCACCATGAGATGATTATGCAGGTTTAATGCCCAAGAAAAAATAAAAGATGCAATCTCAGTGCAGACTGTATAAAAATCTTGTTTTATTTAAAAAGGGGGGATAACACTGAAGCTCCAATGGATATAAAGGACTGCACAGACAGTTGAAGCATGCAAGCCTCTGCATAAAAAACAGCACAGCAGTGGAGCCCAGTAACTCAATTAGAGCTCTGATGAGTATAGGCTGTACAAGCAATTAGGGCAAGCAGGCATCTGCACTGAATACAGCACATACATAGAGCACAATGAAAACAAATAACTAAAAAACATCAGCGGTGTAAAGCCACTGTGTATAGCGTGATGGAGCGCGGGTGACTGGCATAAGCGATAGCTCCTCCCCCGTACGCACGTTACGTCCTGTGGACTTCGTCAGCGGTGGGTGGAGCTATCTAGTCACCTTGCGCTGTTAATATAGAGGCCTGGGTGGTAAAACGAGCAGCGTGATAGGTGCAGAGAAACACCAGTGCCAGAGGTCCTAGCACCGGACGTTCTTTAGTGACACAAAGACACAACTTAGCTTGTGGGGACACCGAAGGCACAGTTTTAAAACCTGTACTGGAATTAAAACATACTCCCATGGTATATGCTGGATTCACATGGCTGAGTGATAATTAACCAGCACTAGCAAAAGCAGCCAAAAGGAGTCTATATACAAATAAAAAACAAACAGTTATAAAAATGCCACAACCTTCCAAAAAAATAATGGCACCCGCCAAATTTTATTTTCTTTTAAAATAGGGGGATCCACTACACTAGGGGCTATAACGTTAGGGATGTTATAGCCCCTAGTGTAGTGGATCCCCCTATTTTAAAAGAAAATAAAATTTTCTCCTTCTTGACTGGTTTTTATGCTTGTGGGCGTTGCCCTCCATGTAGACAATGCAAACATAATGTCAAGAGGCGGAAAGAATTTTCTACTTTCACCACTGGTGTCACATACCCAATTAAAAGCTTGATTACTTGTAACACCACTGGTGTGGTATATGTTCTCGAATGTGATTGTGGTAAACAGTACGTTGGGAGGACATCAAGACCTCTCAGTGTTCGCATAGGAGAGCATGTGAATAACATCAAAAAAGGCCTTAAAACACATAACGTTTCTAAGCATTTTAGGTTATGTCATAACAGAGACCCTAAATGCTTAAAGTTTTGGGGACTGGAGAGGGTTACCCAACACTGGAGAGGGGGAAACTTTATAAGGCAGTTAAGTCGACGTGAATCCTTCTGGATTCATGAGATGCAGGTACTTGTTCCAGGAGGGATGAACGTCGACTTCGACCTTAACTGCTTTATATCAGATAAATAGATTAAAAATTAATTGCTATTGTCATTTTTATAAAATTTATTATATATATATGTGTGTGTGTGTATATGTATATATGTATAATTTTTTTTTTTTTTTTTTTTTTATTATATTTTTATATTATATTTTATTGTATATCTTAAATTAAATCAGCTAAATTAGTAAGGTTGAGATACTTGTTATCTATATAATATGTGAATTTAGTAATGATGGACGCGGGTGCATTAATCATCCATTATTTTTTTGGAAGGTTGTGGCATTTTTATAACTGTTTGTTTTTTATTTGTATATAGACTCCTTTTGGCTGCTTTTGCTAGTGCTGGTTAATTATCACTCAGCCATGTGAATCCAGCATATACCATGGGAGTATGTTTTAATTCCAGTACAGGTTTTAAAACTGTGCCTTCGGTGTCCCCACAAGCTAAGTTGTGTCTTTGTGTCACTAAAGAACGTCCGGTGCTAGGACCTCTGGCACTGGTGTTTCTCTGCACCTATCACGCTGCTCGTTTTACCACCCAGGCCTCTATATTAACAGCGCAAGGTGACTAGATAGCTCCACCCACCGCTGACGAAGTCCACAGGACGTAACGTGCGTACGGGGGAGGAGCTATCGCTTATGCCAGTCACCCGCGCTCCATCACGCTATACACAGTGGCTTTACACTGCTGATGTTTTTTAGTTATTTGTTTTCATTGTGCTCTATGTATGTGCTGTATTCAGTGCAGATGCCTGCTTGCCCTAATTGCTTGTACAGCCTATACTCATCAGAGCTCTAATTGAGTTACTGGGCTCCACTGCTGTGCTGTTTTTTATGCAGAGGCTTGCATGCTTCAACTGTCTGTGCAGTCCTTTATATCCATTGGAGCTTCAGTGTTATCCCCCCTTTTTAAATAAAACAAGATTTTTATACAGTCTGCACTGAGATTGCATCTTTTATTTTTTCTTGGGCATTAAACCTGCATAATCATCTCATGGTGGATCATCTTGGTTGGAGCCGCATCCTCAGGATAGTTCTGGTGTCCTGGTCATCACACACCTTTGGATTTTCTCCTGGTTGGATCGTTATCGCACCATCATCCCACGAATGGGTCCATGCGTTTTTGATTATCACATTTGGTAAGAGTACCTTTTCCGTTTGGTGGAGGATTGTCACTGTGAAACTTACTGAAAGTCTACAGTCACTGGGTGTTCTCATCCACATCACTCTACACATTGCTAATTGGATATGAACTTTTATATTCCATTTTTTATATGTTTTGCGCTGCACTTTCTTTTTTTACATATTATTCTTAAGGATTTGTGATTTACCTTTTTGTGTTCAGCTTGCAATTTTGTTTGTCTTTTGTTAATTTTGGTTTGCGCTGATTGCTTTATATACTATTTGTATAGATGGGGTATATGCTTATCTTTACATGAGTCACATAGGGCGAACATGCTGCAAAGCGCACATACACTATATTACCAAAAGTATTTACATGTCTTTACATGCCCATGAACATTTTTATCTAATTCAATATCTAATATATAATTTGGTTTATAAGGACTTCTACTTTATATATTTTAATATATCTTTTTTTTTCTTATTTATTTATTTTTTTTCTTATCTTTTATTTTTCTAATTTTTCTTTCTCTTAGACTCTCTTCTTTCTTTATAGTTATTATTGTTTAATTATTACTTCTATTTAATTCTATCTATTTCTACTATTCTTCTTTATCTTTCTTCTTAACTTTTTATATATTTATCTTTCTCTATTTTATATAATATTTTAATTTTTTTGTTTTTTTCATAAAAGTTTTATTAGGTAATACAAGAAAGCACATACCGTATATTTTAGATATTTGACCCAATAGACGCAGTACATAAATGAAAATTCTAATCATATTGTTCTGTTTAATGTACAATCTAATTTATATTATTTACTGATCGATTACTATCGTTTCTATTTCGTCTATCTTTTAATTTCTATGGGTTATTAAATTTAATTTTAGAAATTACATTTAATCTTATTTACTATCATATTTTAATATCTTTAATTGATCAAAATATTCGAACTTCTATTATTCTAATAATCTGTTCCTTACTTTTCTTTTGTCTAAACTTGGGTCCTTCTATATTTACTTTTAATATCTTTATTTATTATATCCTTCTCTTCTATCTATTATAGTATCTACTAGGTTTTATTTTGTGCAATTGTATTCTATCTGTATTGTCTTTTTCTTATTAATCTTTTATTCTTTCTATATCTTAGCTAAATCGCTCTTAGAATATCTATATCTTTTCTAATTAAATTTTTATTGCTTTCTTAATATCTTCTCGTCTTATTTTATCTTTCGTCTTTTTCTTAATTATCTTTCATTCTCTTCTATCGGTTTCTTTTCTTTTTCTTATAATATGTTACTATAGATGGGGTTATCTATATGCTTTATCTTTACATGATCACATAGGCAATGCTGAACATATATTGTAACCTCTACATACGGTATTGAAGCGAACATAAGATCATAAAAGTATAGAACATTTTATGGTGAGTCTTGTCAAGAATGAGCAGCAGGTCCATCGTTAGCTGGAAAGGCACATCAATTTAATCATTTGGGGGAGTCATATCTCTCTCTTCTACCCTTCTGCCACTCTGTGCTGCTCCTGGTCCCTGGGCCCTCTTCTTCCAGTATGTTTGCTATGCGCGTCGGGACCCTTCGGGGTAAGACCGCACTATATTAAGATTCCTCTCAACTCAACTCATATAAGGGGTACACAGGTGATCGTACGTATCTCTGGGAGATGGATGGAGATGAACTGTTTAGCGAGTGGATCTCATATTTTACGTCTTTGGGATGGGGATTTAGTATTATTTTAGAGAACCATATCCATCAGTGGGTGAAATAAATTAGGATGTTGAGAAACGAATGGGTATACGTAGGTATTTATGGTGAGCGAGTTGATGCTGAGATTTAGGGCGGGGTTGGCGTATGCCAAAAAGAGTAGGGGAACCTGAAATTTGTGGTAAAAAATAACCGGTGTGCCTTCATATAATGTAATGTAGTAAGTATTGAAAGTGAGGTCATTGTATGTCCGAGGGTATATTAGATAGACAAGATATAGCAAGAGAATGGGGAGGTGGGGAAGAGGGTATAGTGGGAAAGGTAGGAGGAAAGGGAAGGGGTGAGGGACCATCTCTCACTCCCTCCAACGGATTATATGGGGAGAGAAGCTGGTCGTCTCTATTTTAGGCAGTGGAAGTGATAGGTTAGGCGTTTATAGGAAACGGAGATCTTTAAACCATAGGAGCCATATAGGTATTTATTGACTTCAGATCACTATGAGGTCCCGTTAAGGGCTTGGGGTGGCGGATTGCTTAGTTTGCTTAATTCTGCAGTGATTTGGAAGCGGGTCCAACAGGCCCATTTGGTAGAAAATTTGGTGGGGGTGTCTCGAGCTATGCTAATCAAGCGTTCCATCTCCGCTATTTTATTTATCTTTGCTAACCATTCTTTGATTGAGGGAGGTTGGGAGGAGCCCCAATGAAATGAAACACATTGTTTTGCGGCATTGACCATGTGCATTGCTAGTGATTTGAAATATATGCTATTTGGGAGAGTGGAGTGATGTAGGAGGAATTGGGCTGGGGAATAGTCTAGATTATAGGGAGTTACCTGAGTAATGATGCAGTGTACTTCTGACCAGAAGTTCTGCATAAGTGGGCATGACCACCAGATATGTAGCAGCGTCCCATGATCAGATTGACATCTCCAGCAAGTGTCTGGGAGGTCTGGGCAGAATTTGTGTAGTAGGGTGGGGGTTATATACCACCGCGCTTGGATTTTATAGCCATTTTCTTGGGTGGAGACATTTATAGAGCCCTTGTGGATGTTTAGATGTATTTGTTCCCAGTCTTCTGGTGATAGAGATATGGAAATGTCCCTTTCCCAAGCTGTACAGGCTAATCTGTGGTTAGAGGGGGTATCTTCGAATAGGAGGGCATGTGTTGCATGTGTTGTTGAAATCCGGTGGTGTTGAGGGCTTCCCATCAGACAAAGAGTTTCAAATGATGTGAGTGCTCTTGAGATGGAACATTTTCCGTCTAAGGAGGGGATGTAATGAGATAAAAGCATATAGGTCCAGGGGGGGGGGGGGGGAGGATTCATCCCTGTTGGTGGAAGGTAGGTTTTCGTGAGATAAAAACGTACCTTGTGAAAAGAAATGGTGTATTAAGTCATTGTCGTGGGGACAGTATTTCTTTAAGAAGTGGAAGTGCATGCCGAGGGGGGGGGGGGGGGATTTCAGGTTAAGACGTGTAGGGGTTAGGGGACCAGGAATAGATGAAATGGTGGTGGATTTGCATACTATATGCTGCTAAAACAACAAATGGTGGGTCCAATTACAGGGTGTGTGCGGATTTAGGTGGGGGTGTGAAAGGTTTAATTGTAAGTGTACAGAGGAATGGCTAATAGTTTTAGCTGGTACTGAAATTCCAAGTTATACTATGTCAATAGTATCCAAAATATCCATTGTATTCCAGCCAGTGTTCAGTCTATAACAAGATAAAAAGTGGAATGTTTAGGGCCATTATTTTTCCATTTCAGATTATTTTATTTAGGAATATGGAACTGTTTATGTGTTTTACATTTATTTTGAATTGGTCCATTGTAGTCTTACAAAACTCTCTTATGTCAAGGGGCATTTTACATTTGGATTAATCTCATACTGTAGTAGACCAATGCTTTATAAATCGACCACTTAGTCAGTCTAAAGTGTGCACCCAATAAGTTGTTTTGTTTATTTTTCATTCTTCTTTTTTTTTTTTATAGCATGATGAGAATGGGAAGTCATACTATAAAAACACCATTTATGGAACCATCCCCAACACCAACGTCAATCGTATTGAGGTCCCAGTGAAGTGCGAATTGGACAGCAACCAGAGCGTCAACTTCAACCTCGTCCCGCAAATTGCTAGTTCTGTTTCTAGAGGAGGCAACTTCAACGTCTCACTGAAACTCTACAAGAGCGACAGCTTCACTGATCCAATTACAGAGTTCCCAGTTACAGTTGACCTTCACAGTATCCTTTATGTGGAGTTGGTGGTTGAGTCACATGACAAGGATCTGCAGATACTTGCCGAACATGTCAAATCATCTCCATTATTAAATGGCACAGATAAATCCTACAACATCATCCGGCATGGGTGAGAATTACATATTTTTTAAGATAGGAAAGGTACAGGTTACAGCCTAGTTTAAGGACTGGGGTACCTGGGGCCCAAATGAAGAAACGAAATTGAGGGCCCACTCTGGGAAAAGGCTGTGGGAAGTGGGTGTGGCTTAGTAAAAGGTCGGTATGCTTAATAGGTATAGTTTATCAACAGATTTGTTCTTAACATTATGCAATAAAATAAGGTCAGTTAAGAAAAAAAAAAAATGTCATCAGTAAGGTTGTGTTTCAGTCTTCCAACAGCCGAACCTACCCTATTACTGTGGCTACTTCCAAAAGACTGCTATAGTGCAAGATGTAATTGACAAAAACAGGGCCAGACGGTCATCTTAGTAGTCCATATGAATTTATTGTTGATGCGACACGCTGAAGAATACTTTTCCCCACACATTTTGGGGGTCAGAAACTACCTTTTCATCAGGACTGAAACCAGATCTATCAATAATCATGATAAATATGAAAAAAGTTCATCATGGTCATAAATAGCTGATAGAGGGAGTCTGATACTCACCAATATATTGGACAGAACCGTTCGATCCACCACATAATCCTTACTTCCGGCTCTAAAGGACCATGATGTCAGTAAAATTCCATTCTCTCACTGATCAGTCAACTCTGGTCATGTTGATTAGAAGACAGATGTATTACAGATGTACCGTACAAAGGGGTGATAGAACTCTTACAGCAAGGAGTTCCACAGCAGAATCACACCAGGAAATCCGTACATCTATTACATTTTTTTTTAAATTTATTTTCTTTCTAGGGTCCATATATTGTTACATTTTTAGGATTTTCTAACCTCTTTGCTGGTGTTTTTTTCCTTTTTATATACAAGTTTAGCCCTATTCATCGCAAACAAATTTAGGTTAAAGTGGCACAACAACACTCACTTTTTTCTTTTTTCTGTGAAAGGGTTAGATACTCTGTTGGATTTTATGTGCTGTCTATGACTCCGTGGGGCAGAATGTCTCTTACTTTTTATCCATGTTAATCCAAGATAAGAGATTGTGGGAACTGGTATCACCAAGACAGAAAGAATGAAGAAGGAAAAATAATCTGGGCTCAAACCAAAGGCCATCCATCATGGCCCAAAAGGAAAGCAAAATGCAGTACAGCAAACAGTAGTCTCTACACTCCGAGAGGAAAAGCCTTGTATAGGAATGGATAGACACATTTAAAGATGCTTTACTATTCTTAATCTTAGCCAACACATTAATGGTTTTTAGCCGTCACCTATTCAAATCATTAGTAAGACCTCATCTGGAATATGCAGTTCAGTTTTGGGCACCAGTTCTCAAAAAGGATATAGGGGAACTAGAGAAAGTGCAGAGAAGGACAACCAAACTGATAAGAGGCATGGAGGAGCTCAGCTATGAGTAAAGATTAGAGGAACTGAATTTATTCACTCTTGATAAGAGGAGATTAAGGGGGGATATGATCACCATGTACAAATATATAAGGGGTCCATATAGTGAACTTGGTGTTGAGTTATTCACTTTACAGTCAACAAAGAGGACGAGAGGGCACTCCTTACATCTAGAGGAAAAGGGATTTCATCTCCAAATACGGAAAGGTTTCTTCACAATAAGAGCTGTGAAAATGTGGAATAGACTCCCTGCAGAGGTGGTTCTGGCCAGCTCAGTAGATTGCTTTAAGAAAGGGCTGGATACTTTCCTAAATGTACATAATATAACGGGGTACTAACATTTATAGGTAAAGTTGATCCGGGGAAAATCCGATTGCCTCTCGGGGATCAGGAAGGAATTTTTTTACCTGCTTTAGCAAATTGGATCATGCTCTGCTGGGGATTTTTGCCTTCCTCTGGATCAACTGTGGGTATAGAATTGGGTATATGGGATTGCATGATATTGTTTTTGTTTTTTTTTGCTGTTGAACTGTGTCTTTTTTCAACCTGACTAACTATATAGCTATGAGTAAAAGTTATTTTAAGTTCCTTTTTGAGCCAGTGGTCCATTCCCAAAGTCTATTTTCTTGGTTTGTTACCATTTTCCCATCTGAAATTTTATGAAAAGCCAAAGAATAATACATTTATATTTTTGGGATTTTTTTTTTTTTTTTTTTCCAGGTGTCTCCAGGACTCTACCTTGCAGACCTATCCGACTACAGACAGGCGATTGCAGAGATTCAGCTTCCACGTGTTCAAGTTTAAAGATGTCCCCGGAGTTTATCTCTCCTGCGATGTTGTCATCTGCCACAATCGAACTTCTGCAAACCGCTGTGCTCAAGGCTGCCTTTCCTCAAGACAAAAACGTCATGTTGGCAACTCAAATTCACTCAATTTGGCTGCCGGTCCCATCCTCCTCAGTAAGTTAAATCGATTTTCCTAATTCCTCTCCATATCTTTATTCTGTGTTGCCATAAAGCTGAACTCCAGTTGTGATTTTTTTTTTATTGGTTAGTTACATTGTTCCAACTTGGACCCAGGGGTCCAGTCTCAGCCTAGCCGGCGGAAGTGCCGGATCGTGGATCGGGGTCCAGTCCTGGGGAAAAAAAAGTTCGGAAACTCACCCAAGATCCCCCCCACACCTCAAAAATAAAAAGTGTTTGTGTATATATATATATATATATATATATATATATATATATATATATATATATATATATATATATATATATATATATATATATATATATATATATATATATATATATATATACACACACACACACCGTTCCCTTTGTGCTGTGGCTGCAGCAGTGCCCAGGGCTGATCCTGGGAGACTCAGGTGCAGTATTGAGCCTTACCGAGAAAGAATTGAACTAGGTAGCTGTAAATTGCAGGGTTTACTGGCCAGTTTGTCTATATTCAATGGTGCAAAAATCAACTACCTATGATTTTAACTTATCTTTCTTTTTCAGGTCAAAACAGAACATGGCAGCACCTCCAGAAATAAAATTCAATATGGAAGAGCATAGGACCATAATCAAGTTCCTGTTTCTCCAAGGGAAAGGCCACTGTCACCCAAAGTTTGTGACATTTCATCATGGATCTGCTTCGCACCTTTCCCTCGGAGAAACAGGAACTTGATTATGGTCCTATTCTCTTCCACATTGAATTTTGAGGTACTGCCATGTTCACTTTGGACCTGAAAAAAGAAAGATAAGTTAAAATCATAGGTAGTTGATTTTGCACCATTGAATAGAGACAAATTGGCCAGTACACCCTACATTATACAGATTCCTAGTTCAATTTGTTTTGGGTAAGGCTCAATACTGCACTCAAGTCTCCCAGGATCGGCCCTGCTGTAGAAAAAGTACAGGAATGCCGCTCCCATGCATTCCTGCAGGACTCGAACTCTGCTTGGATCTTTATGGAGGGATCGGGGGTCTAAAAGACCCCAAATCCCTCCTTTACACTTTAAAGAATTTAGATTGCAAAAAACTGATTCTGAATACTGTAATTTTTTTTTTTTTTAAATCGGCGCCATTGGCAGCTGAGTAAACCGGAAGTGACGTTGCGACGTGGCTTCTGTGTTTTTACATAGGAGACTGGAACAAAGCCGTTTTCCGGCTTTGTTCCAGTCTCAGCCTAGCCGCCAGAAGTGCCGAATGGTGGATCGGGTCTCCCGGTGGGACTGAAGGTATAACCCCTTAAAGCAGATGCCACAAATGTGAGTACGGTCAGTGCTAAGGGCATAAGAACCGAAATGTGGACAGCAATAAAAACCCTTTAACCCTTCTATACTAAAGAAAAAATTTGTTGGATTTACACCTTAAATTAATAATGTTCTCTCTTTCCGCAGATGAAAATAAGTCCAGTCCAGGAGTGCCATCCTCGCTTTTCGTGGCCGCGGTCTGTGTTGTCGGGGTCATGGCAGTGATGGGCCTTGTGGTACAGAGACGTTACTATAAGAAGCAGCAATATATAAAGTTACACAACTGCTATGAGTGACCGAGCCCTGAAGGGGTCACTAAATCCTGGGATGGGACAAGAACTGCGCAGGAAGGGCAATGGGCAATGTGCCAATGTTTGCATTTGCTTTTGTGTCTTTGATAATTCGTTTGGAATGAATTATTTTCTGATCAGAATTTATTTATTAATTTGCTCATTTCTAAGAGAATTTTTTATTACATTCATCCACATAGCACAAAAATGCTAAAAAATAAATAAAAAGAAAACACAATATATTAAAAATGGGACATTATGTGAATAAAGATTATGGTTATAAAGATTAAAAAAAATAAAAAAAATTATAATAATTTTGCTCTTTACAAATGGACTCTTATGATTCGCAACTGCCAAAATGCACCCTAGTTTGTTTAAATTTTGTTTCTAGTCTATTGTTCATGTCATCTCCAGCAGTATGAGACCCTGCAGTACCAGCAAGTGATCACTAGGAGGCTTACCACCATTGGGATAATGGTCATAGTCATCATTTCACTTATCATTTTGTAAAAAAAATCAAAGCATAATTGTAAGATGATCATGCATCAGTAGATTGTAGTTATAAATGTAATGCCATTAAATGAAATTTAAATAAAAATAAATCATAAGCATGAAAATAACTTGTCTGTGTACTAGTAAATTATTACTAATATAGACCTTTTATAAACCTGTCATTTAAAGGTTAACAGTAATAGTTTGGAGTTAATTTTATTCAGATCAATGTTTTATATTATTTTACTTGTGTCTTGTTTTTTTTTTTTTTTTTGCCATCATTTGTCATGCACCTAATTACACTCTTGGGGAGTATTTATAAAAATAATAGATTTATGAAAAAAAATGCTGTTCATGCATAAAAACTGCATGTAAATTCACTCCACAAAATGGGTCAAAACTGAATGCTCTAAAGCCACATACACACTATGAGATTTTCTGCAGATTTTTGTCTTCATTTACCAAAACCATATAATATGAGGTCAAACCTTAAGAGTTTCAATTTGTATGCAATCAGGCAGGCCCTTGCACTACATGGTTTTGGTAAATTTAAAGACAAAAATCTGCAGAAAATCTAATAGTGTGTATAAGCCTCGTACATACGATTGGATTTCCATCGGACAAATCCGTGGAATTTTGTGCGAATGGCATTGGCCATGAACTTGGTATGCATGCAGACAGCAGAGCTTTTTCAGCCAACATACACGAAACTGCGTGGTTTTGCAGCTCTTTAGCGCCACCCTTTGGGAAACTTCTGCTAATGTTGTGCTATGGTTAGCATTGTTTCGGAGCATGCGCGTTTGTACTTTGGATTTTTTTCACGACTGACTTGTGTACACACGATAGGATAATCCGACGGCACACATTTGTTGTCGGAAAATTTGAAAGCATGCTATAAAACATTTGTTGTGGGAAATTCCGACAACAATTGTCCAATGGAGCGTACAAACGTTCGCATTTTCCGACAAAACACTGCCATCACACATTTGTTGTCGGAAAATCTGATCGTGTGTATGAGGCTTAAGGCTAACATTTCTGAAGATCAAATGTGTGACTGAGGAAAATGCAGCAGTATAGCCACTAGATGGAGATGAGGAGAATACTTACCCACTTGACCTCCGGAAGATTTTCTGACCAGGCCGTTTTTTGCAATATGGCATTGCGTTACTTCAACTGACAACTGTGCAGTCATGCGATGTTGTATCCAAATAACATGCCTGTCCTTTTTTTCCCCCACAAAGAGCTTTCTTTTGGTGTTATTTGATTACCTCTGCATTTTTTATTTTTTGCATTATAAAAATAGGGTTGAGCGAACCCGAACTGTAAAGTTCGGGTTTGTACCAGACTTTTGGGTTTTTGGTACCCGGATCCGAACAATTTACTGTATGTTCGGGGTCGAGTTCGGTGTACGGCAATGTAAAGGCGCATTTTAAAAAGCTGCAGGGCAGCCAATCAACATTCGTTTAACTCGTGTGCCTTAGAAGCCATCACTGGCATGGCTGTGATTGGCCAGTGCAGCATGTGACCCAGCCTCTACATAAGCTAGAGGCACATAGCACAGCACGCCACTCTGCTTTAGATAGTGTAGGGAAAGGTTGCTGCTGCTGCTGCTCCTCTGAGGGAGAGAATAAGTCCTGATTCAGAAATCAAATTACTCAGCGATCTACCTTGATTTTGTTGTGTGGGTGCAGTGCACAATATTTTTACCCTGCCCTGAGCCCTATGCCAGAGAAAAGATAACTTTTATCCATCTGTTACTTAGGTTGGCATCGGCGGGCATTTTATGCAAGCTCAGTGCACCAGCACTGCATATGTTACTGTGAGATACACCCTTTAGATACTATTGTTTTATTCTGCTATTAAAAAAAAAATTTAGGGCAAAAAATTTGATGCCAGGCTTGGCAGGGTGCCAGGTGAACCATAACATTCAGCAAACCCTACAGGGGCATGGCTACACAACTGCAAACACAACTGACTAGAGCAATCTAGAATAAAAACAAAGAAATGCTGGGAAGACATTTAGGTTTAAAAAAATCATGTCAACATTTATTCTTTTAGCCATTTATAATGATTCCATATTATAATAGGACAATCCTTAAAGTGAACAGAAAGAGGCTACATCTTCATGCACATCACAGATCGAAATTGGGAAGGAAGTCCAGTAAATTGAAGAAGACGACATCTTTGGGTTGATTGCAGTTCATCTCGACCTTGCTGGCACACCAACACTGCTAGAAGTCCAGTTGAGCAAACTCATTGAAACGTAGGCAAGAGCTAAAAAAGGAGGAGTGATAAAGGGTTAGAGATGAGACATTGATAAGCAATCCATAAAGCATATTTCCACGTTGGCAGCCAAATTGGGATACCACATACATTATATATTTCTTACATGCTCCCATTAACATAGCATAAAACTTAATTTGAAAATTGCCGGTTAACTGCTTTGTGTTATTTAAAAAGGGGCGCTGTGGAGATCCAGCTTTGTGAGACCATTAAGGAAGCAGTGGTCAACTTTTTTTGACACCAGGAGCCTCAAGTGCAGCCCCCCCCAGCAAAGAAATGCACATACAAGCCTAAGTTTAGCTTTGAGGAAAAAAAATAAATAAATAACAAACACTTCAAAATGCACATATTTTTTGCAGGAAAAAAATAAAGTGTTCCCTTCACTTACATCCCATGATCCTCCCAAGTTTCCTGGAAATCTCAAAACAAAGGTTCAATATTCTAGCAACTATATAGGATGCTTACCAATTTACCAAACTTTAACTCCAAAAGCAATGTCTAGCCAGAGCCCAACCCATCCCGCTCATTCTGATAATCTGCAATTAAATATAGGCAACATTAAACACAATGAGGATGATATGGGGGCTTTTGCATTTCATATAATGAAGACTGCTCCAGTAAAGCAGCCAATAACTATATGTATTGCCTATAAACTCTGCTCTGTTGGGACCACAAAGCGCGCAATCAATGGGAAATCATTTGCAACCACATTCTACACTGCTCCAAGATGGGCATTAATGAGATTATACCCTGTTCAAATTATTTAACAACTAGCTTCCTGACACCAATACATCCGGTGTGAACTCGCAGACTTATTCCAATAAATTAAATTTGGGAAGATTAAACCTATTAGTTTGGGAACGACATGTGTCATACCTTTTCCCTTTAAGGAGATAAGGCATCCTGACTCCATATCTTAAGCCTGACCCAAGAATAGGGAGCGTTGATTTTGGCCTGGCCAAAGTGTTTGTTGACTGTAATATGGTGCCCTCATACTCCAACCAAGAAAAACTAAAGAACCATTCCAAGATTACCACTCCGTATTCCCAGGAAGAAAGGATGAACAATTATAAGAGAATCCGCCATTCCCACTGTAAGCCATAGTTAAACTTCTAGACAAACTGCCAGGATGCACCGGAGCAGCGGACAAGGAGACTGAATCAGATCTAGCCCCGCCTTCTCAGAGGAGTGGGAACCCCTCCCCCAATCCAGCAAAGACTGAGATTGACCCAGTCCCCAAGCCTGCTACTACAGAACAGCGTGGCAACCAGTCCAGGTGCCCAACTACAGCTCACAATAAGAATTTAAGACTGTCTTGCAACAGCTGACCCTTTACTTCCAGAGAGCGGGGGCTCCCTGTAGACTTTCCCAAGAGGGATCAGAGTGACATCCCTGTCAGCCCTGCAGAAACAAACTCCTTGAAACCGATGACCTTCAGGGTAAGCACAAGATACGAGTTAATGAGGCAGAGACTCGGGTGAAGCAGTGTTGCAATTCCCTGCCCTGCTCCATTAAAGCTCCTGAACGCCACAATAACCCACAACCAAGGAGCAAAAGACTTCAGACTGAAGAACCTCTGAGCCCAAAACTTAAGAGCTATGATGAAATTCATTGCACCCAAATCAAACCCTACTGGCTGGAGGTGACACGCACGATCAAGCACCTGACTGATGTCACTTTGGAGGGGGATCCCGGGGCCTGCCTGCTGCACCTCTCTAAGCGACCAAATCAAGAAACACAAAGCCTCCCTTACCATTCAGCTATTAAACGCCACCAAGGCATGCACCCCCTTGTGCTGGAGATCGGAGATTCCACCAACGAAATCCCTGTGGTTTGCCAAGGTGAATGAAATAAGAAACACGGATGATCTCATTGCCACATTGTACGGAAAAGAGAGGAGGCCTTTCGGGAGACGTGGCGACCATGGCAACATTACATCTACACCGAAGCATACCTCCGTGAGGTTGCACTGCTTGATTAATCCTTGCGTGACAAATTACTCCCTGGTCGGGGGGCACCACTATCCTCCTCCTTTTTTACCCCCTCGTCACCCCCTACACCGCTTCCCTTTTACTCACCTTTCCCCTTATCCCCAACTGGGGAGTTCTGTCCAGCCCCCCCGCCCTTCCACTCCCCCAGTCCTCCCTCTCCCAATCTGCTCCCACTCATGAGCCGGTTTATTCAGATAATATGAATATCTTATTTTACATCACCGCCTGTTGTGCCACATGGCTGAGTCCAGCTGGTTGGGAGATAACCCTCCCAGACAGCTCTGAATGAGTTTCTCACAGTATGGCCTTGGTAGCGATACTAGCCATAGTGGGTTATCAAGGTAACAGTCTGAAGCCCCCCCCCCGGTATAGCGCACAGACAGTTTTGACACACAGCCGCAACCTTACATGTATTTTACAGAGTGCATAACCGGGGGAATCAATATTTGACAATGCTGATATAACATCTAACCCTGTTACACGTTTCTGTTTTTATTATAATCACTGTCATCTTTTTTGACTGTTAATTGTTTCATCTTGAAAAGAAATAAAGGAATTACAGACTTCCAGAGAGCGGGGGCTCCCTATAGACTTTCCCAAGAGGGATCAGAGTGGCATCCCTGCTCAGCACTGGAGAAACAAACTCCTTGAAACCGATGACCTTCAGGGTAAGCCCAAGATACGAGTTAATGAGGCAGAGACTCGGGTGGAAGCAGTGTTGCAATGCCGTGCTCCATCAAAGCTCCTGAACGCCACAATAACTAGACATGTGCAATTCGTTTCGTTCCGAATTAGTTTTTTAACGAATTTCGACAAATTTGTTAATTCGGAAATATACGAATTTACGAATGTGCAAATGTAAGTATTTACGAATGTGCAAATGTACGAATTTACAAATTTTCAAATATTCGGAAAAATCCATTTAACTAATTTTTTCCGAATATTCGTAAACTCGAATATTCGAAAATTTGTAAATTCGTACATTCGTAAATTCGTAAATACGTACATTTGCACATTCGTAAATTCGTATATTTGCACATTTGTAAATTCGTACATTCGCAAATTCGTACATTCATAAATTCGCAAATTCAGAAATCTGAATTTATGATTAACTAATAATAACTTAACTATTATTAACTATTAAATCATAGGTATTGTAATTTCCTTTTTAAATTTGGCTGTTAGTGAACGTAACAAATACAAATTTATCTTAAGTTACAAATTATCCAAAATAACGAATGCCGTATACAAACAAATGGAACGTAATGCATTAATAATAATAAATAATAAAAATGTTTTATTATTATTATTTGTTATTAATTTGTTCCGTTCCATTTTGTTTAGATGCGGCGTTCGTTATTTCGGATAATTCGTAACTTCAGATAAATTCGTGTTCACTAACAGCCAAATTTCACAAATACCTATAATTTAATAGTTAGTCACTATTTCAGATTTTCTACTTTATGGGTATTCAGATTTCCGTATTTCCAAATTTTAGAATTTTCTAATTTACGAATGAACGAATTTACATATTTACAAATGTACGAATGTACAAATGTTCGAAGGTACGAATATACAAATTTTCAAATTTACGAATGTATGAATGAACGAATTTACGCATTTACAAATGTACGAATGTACAAATGTTCCCATGTATGAATTTACGAATGTACGAATATACACATTTTCTAATGTACGAATGTACAAATGTTCGAATGTACGAATGTACGAATGTACGAATTTACGAATGAACGAATTTACTAATTGCGATCATAACGAATGACCCGAAAAAAAATCAAAAAACGAATGAAACGAAAATGAACGCATTTTTGGGCAGTGCACATGTCTAACAATAACCCACAACCAAGGAGCAGGAGACTTCAGACTGAAGAACCTCTGAGCCCAAAACCTAAGAGCTATGATAAAATTCATTACACCCACAGAGACTTCCAGAGAGCGGGGGCTCCCTGTAGACTTTCCCAAGGGGGATCAGAGTGACATCCCTGCTAATTACTGGAGAAACAAACTCCTTGAAACCGATGACTAGGGATGAGCCGAACACCCCCGGGTTCGGTTCGCACCAGAACCTTCGAACGGACCGAAAGTTCGCGCAAATTTTCGAACCCTATACGTTATAATGGACGCGAACGTTCGAAATCAAAAGTGCTAATTACAACGGCCAATATGCATGTTAATGTCATAAAACAGGTTTGGGGACCCGGGTCCTGCCCCAGGGGACATATATCAATGCAAAAAGAACTTTTAAAAACTAACGTTTTTTCGGGAGCAGTCATTTTAATGATGCATAAAGTGAAAAAAAAAAAGTGAAATTTTCCTTTAAATATGGTACCTGGGGGGTGTCTAAAGTATGCCTGTGAAGTGGCATGTGTTTCCCGTGTTTAGAAACTGTCCTTGCACAAAATGACATTTGTAAAGGAAAAAAAGAAGCCATTTAAAACCACTTGCGGCTTTAGGTTTGTTCTTAAGTAGAATCTGAACAGGTACATTATGAAGTGTAGCTCCATCCCAAAAAAATCTATTTTTAAGCTTTTTGGAGAACATAGGGAGGGGTTATCACCCCTGTAACATTTGCTGTCTTTGCACATCTGTTCAGAACATGTCACCTCACTTTCCGTCCCAATGACAAATGTTTTTGGAAAAGTTGGGTTTTAATTGAAACAAGGATTGGTGATAAAGTATCAGTAGAGAGGAGATACCTTTTTCCCAAATTAAATCTAACAGGATAGAATTTCCCTTCCTAGGGGTAGATTTCCTCTCACTTCCTGTTTTCTCTTTCCATTTGCAAGTAGGAGTCGTTTTGTAAGTTGGATGTTTGAAAGTAGGGGCCTGGCGTATATACTCTGCAGAAATTTGCCCTATTAGATGTTGGTGTAGCCACAAGACTGGTGGGCACAGGAATGGGCCCTGCTGTGAGTTAATAGATCAAGATTTGTAATTGCATGCACCTGTTGAACAGGGCAGAAAAATTGGGGTGGTGGTGGTGGTGGACGGTGTTGCCACAAGACTGTAAGCTCTCACAGTTACTCTTGGTGGGCGCAGGAATGGGCCCTGCTGTGAGTTATTAGATCAAGATTTGTAATTGCAAGCACCTGATGAACAGGGCAGAAAAATTGGGCCTTTGGCGGTGGTGGTGGACGGTGTTGCCACAAGACTGTAGGCCCTCATAGTTACTCTTGGTGGGCGCAGGAATGGGCCCTGCTGTGAACTATTAGATCAAGATTTGTAATTACCCGCCCCTGTTAAACAGGGGCTGAAAAATTGTGCCTTAGGCACTGGTGCTGGTGCCACAACACTGCAACCCCTCACAGATACTGTACTTGGAGCACAGCAGTCACACGTGTTGCGAAGCATTTTTTTTAAAAATTGTAAGTACACGCCCCTGTTAAACAGGGGCTGAAAAATTGTGCCTTAGGCACTGGTGCCACAACACTGCAACCCCTCACAGATACTGTACTTGGAGCACAGCAGTCACACGTGTTGCGAAGCATTTTTTTAAAAAATTGTAAGTACACGCCCCTGTTAAACAGGGGCTGAAAAATTGTGCCTTAGGCACTGGTGCCACAACACTGCAACCCCTCACAGATACTGTACTTGGAGCACAGCAGTCACACGTGTTGCGAAGCATTTTTTTAAAAAATTGTAAGTACACGCCCCTGTTAAACAGGGGCTGAAAAATTGTGCCTTAGGCACTGGTGCTGGTGCCACAACACTGCAACCCCTCACAGATACTGTACTTGGAGCACAGCAGTCACACGTGTTGCGAAGCATTTTTTTTTTTAAAATTGTAAGTACACGCCCCTGTTGAACAGGGGCTGAAAAATTGTGCCTTAGGCACTGGTGCTGGTGCCACAACACTGCAACCCCTCACAGATACTGTACTTGGAGCACAGCAGTCACACGTGTTGCAAAGCTTTTTTTTATAAAAAATTGTATGTACACGCCCCTGTTAAACAGGGCTGAAAAATTGTGCCTTAGGCACTGGTGTGGTGGCATGGATCATTGAGGAGGAGGAAGAGGATAGTCAGTGAACATAAGAGGACAGTCACTCAGCATCAGCATAGGCAGTCTTGAAGGGATGTGACATTATAAATTATTCCGTTATATCCGCTTCAGGTGCCTGGTAGCTGGTGGTGATCCAAGACTGATTCATTTTGATGAAGGACAGTCGATCAACCGAGGCGGTGGACAGGCGCACCCTATGATCGGTGACAAATCCTCCAGCAGCACTGAATGTGCGTTCGGAAAGAACGCTGGAGGCAGGACAGGCCAGTAGCTCAATTGCATACTGTGCAAGCTCTGGCCAGTGATCCATCCTCAGGACCCAGTAAGCCAGAGGATTTTCGGTGGGAAAGGTATCCAAGTCTGACCTTGCCCCAAGGTATTCCTGCACCATGTATATCAGACGCTGGCGATGGTTGCTGGAACCGATCATACCTTGGGGCTGCGGACTAAAAAATTGTCTGAACGCATCGGTCAGACGTCCACCTTCCCCACCGCTCCTTCTGCTACTGACCGAAGCCTCAGCAACTCGTCGCCCAGGACCAGGAGTTTGTAACCTCCCAGTTTCTGGGAACGCGTTGCACAGACCTTTCTGCAAGGCCTCCCTGAGATGTCTCATCCTCTGCTCCCTCTGCGACGGCAAGATAAGGTCCGCAACCTTACCCTTGTACCGTGGATCAAGGAGAGTGGCCAGCCAGTAATGGTCCCTCTCCTTGATCCGAAGAACACGAGGATCCTTCCGCAGGCTTTGCAGGATCAGGGAGGCCATGCAGCGTAGGTTAGCTGAGGCATTCGGTCCGGAGTCTTCTGGGTCACTGAGGATGACATGATCGCCAGCCACCTCCTCCCAGCCACGTACAAGTCCACTGGTTTGTTGGGACTGTACATCATCCCTAAAAGACTGCTGCTGCTGATGCTGAGTGCCAGGCTCCACCTCCATGCTCACACAATCCTCCTCCTCTTCCTCCTCCTCCTCATCCTCTTCCTGTGTGATGGGTGGGACAGAAGGAACACTGTCCGGATAAAGGGGGCCTTGAGAGGCAAGGAAGTCCTCCTCTTCCTGCCTCTGTTCTGCCTCAAGTGCCCTGTCCATTATCCCACGCAGCGTATGCTCCAACAGGTGGACAAGAGGGACAGTGTCACTGATGCATGCACTGTCACTGCTCACCATCCTCGTGGCCTCCTCAAATGGTGAGAGGACAGTGCATGCATCCCTGATCATGCTCCACTGACGTGGGGAAAAAAAACCAAGCTCCCCTGACCCTGTCCTGGTGCCGTAGTCGCAAAGGTACTCATTGATGGCCCTCTGCTGCGTGTGCAGTCGCTGCAGCATGGCCAACGTTGAGTTCCACCTGGTGGGCATGTCACATATTAGGCGGTTCTTGGGCAGGTTCAGCTCCTTTTGCAGCTCAGTGAGCCGAGCACTGGCATTATAAGATCGGCGGAAATGCACACAGACTTTCCTGGCCTGCCTCAGGACATCCTGTAAGCCTGGGAACCTGCCCAAGAACCGCTGCACCACCAGGTTGAGGACGTGAGCCATGCAGGGCACATGGGTGAGCTGCCCCTGTCGCAGGGCGGAGAGGAGGTTGGTGCCATTGTCAGAAACGACCATTCCTGGCTTAAGCTGACGTGGCGTCAACCACCTCTCGGCCTGCCCCTGCAGAGCTGCCAGAACCTCTGGCCCAGTGTGGCTCCTGTCCCCCGAACACACCAGCGCAAGCACGGCATGGCATCTTTTCTGATAACGTGCAGAGGCAGCGCCCTGCACAGGCGGAGCTCTGCGGTGTTGTACAGTTGCTGTGCTGGCCTCTACCTGGCCTCCGGGGGGCATCCTGCCTCGTTGGACATGTGACGCCGCATCCTCCTCCTCCTCGTCCTCCTCCTCATCCTCTCTCCCTTCAGGCACCCACGTGGAGTCAGTGACCTCATCATCCCCTCCCTCTTCACCACTAGAGCAAACCTGGCAGTAAGCTGCAGCTGGTGGAACAGTACTGCCAGATTCCTCAAGCTGGGTATCATCATCCGAGCCTTCGAATCGTTGGGCATCCTCCTGGAGCATGTACCCAACACTGTGCTCAAAGAGTTCGGGGACTCCTCAGGAGGACATGGTGGGTCTAGGGAAGGGGTGGCTGATGATGCCATTGAGTACGCGTTGGCAGCTGCTCTGCCAGTACCCTGAGCCTGGGTGAGAGAGGATGAGGAGGATGAGGAGGGCTTGGTCATCCATTCTACCAAGCCTTCAGCATGATGCGGCTCCACATGTCCAGCTGCCGAAAACAAAGACGCGCGTGTCCCATGGCCACGTGCTGATGACGATGCACGACCACGTCCACGGCCACGTCCACTAGAAACAGAGCCTGCCTGCCCTGTGTTCTTGGCTCTGCACGCTCTGCCTCCCCTTGGCGGTCTTCCAGCCATTGTAGTCGGTAGTCCTGTGGGTGCTGCTGAGAAGAATATATAGGAGCTCTGTGTGATGCCACTAACACACTAGAAGTCCTATGGGTGCTTCTGCAAAGAAAATATAGGAGCTCTGTGTGATGCCACTAACACACTAGAAGTCCTGTGGGTGCTGCTGAGAAGAAAATATAGGAGCTCTGTGTGATGCCACTAACACACTAGAAGTCCTATGGGTGCTTCTGCAAAGAAAATATAGGAGCTCTGTGTGATGCCACTAACACACTAGAAGTCCTGTGGGTGCTGCTGAGAAGAAAATATAGGAGCTCTGTGTGATGCCACTAACACACTAGAAGTCCTATGGGTGCTTCTGCAAAGAAAATAGAGGATCTCTGTGTGATGGGACTAACACACTTCAAGTCCTATAGGTGCTTCTGGGAACAAAATATAGGATCTCTGTGTGATGGGACTAACACACTTCAAGTCCTATAGGTGCTTCTGGGAACAAAATATAGCTCTGTGTGATGGGACTAACACACTTCAAGTCCTATAGGTGCTTCTGGGAACAAAATATAGGATCTCTGTGTGATGGGACTAACACACTTCAAGTACTATAGGTGCTTCTGGGAACAAAATATAGCTCTGTGTGATGGGACTAACACACTTCAAGTCCTATAGGTGCTTCTGGGAACAAAATATAGCTCTGTGTGATGGGACTAACACACTTCAAGTCCTATAGGTGCTTCTGGGAACAAAATATATGATCTCTGTGTGATGGGACTAACACACTTCAAGTCCTATAGGTGCTTCTGGGAACAAAATATAGCTCTGTGTGATGGGACTAACACACTTCAAGTCCTATAGGTGCTTCTGGGAACAAAATATATGATCTCTGTGTGATGGGACTAACACACTTCAAGTCATATAGGTGCTTCTGGGAAGAAAATATAGCTCTGTGTGATGGGACTAACACACTTCAAGTCCTATAGGTGCTTCTGGGAACAAAATATAGGATCTCTGTGTGATGGGACTAACACACTTCAAGTCCTATAGGTGCTTCTGGGAAGAAAATATAGCTCTGTGTGATGGGACTAACACACTTCAAGTCCTATAGGTGCTTCTGGGAACAAAATATAGCTCTGTGTGATGGGACTAACACACTTCAAGTCCTACAGGTGCTTCTGGGAACAAAATATAGGATCTCTGTGTGATGGGACTAACACACTTCAAGTCCTATAGGTGCTTCTGGGAAGAAAATATAGCTCTGTGTGATGGGACTAACACACCACAAGTCCTATAGGTGCTTCTGGGAAGAAAATATAGCTCTGTGTGATGGGACTAACACACTTCAAGTCCTATAGGTGCTTCTGGGAACAAAATATATGATCTCTGTGTGATGGGACTAACACACTTCAAGTCCTATAGGTGCTTCTGGGAAGAAAATATAGCTCTGTGTGATGGGACTAACACACTTCAAGTCCTATAGGTGCTTCTGGGAACAAAATATATGATCTCTGTGTGATGGGACTAACACACTTCAAGTCCTATAGGTGCTTCTGGGAAGAAAATATAGCTCTGTGTGATGGGACTAACACACTTCAAGTCCTATAGGTGCTTCTGGGAACAAAATATATGATCTCTGTGTGATGGGACTAACACACTACAAGTCCTATAGGTGCTTCTGGGAAGAAAATATAGCTCTGTGTGATGGGACTAACACACTTCAAGTCCTATAGGTGCTTCTGGGAACAAAATATATGATCTCTGTGTGATGGGACTAACACACTACAAGTCCTATAGGTGCTTCTGGGAAGAAAATATAGCTCTGTGTGATGGGACTAACACACTTCAAGTCCTATAGGTGCTTCTGGGAACAAAATATATGATCTCTGTGTGATGGGACTAACACACTTCAAGTCCTATAGGTGCTTCTGGGAACAAAATATAGCTCTGTGTGATGGGACTAACACACTTCAAGTCCTATAGGTGCTTCTGGGAACAAAATATAGCTCTGTGTGATGGGACTAACACACTTCAAGTCCTATAGGTGCTTCTGGGAACAAAATATAGCTCTGTGTGATGGGACTAACACACTTCAAGTCCTATAGGTGCTTCTGGGAACAAAATATAGGATCTCTGTGTGATGGGACTAACACACTTCAAGTCCTATAGGTGCTTCTGGGAAGAAAATATAGCTCTGTGTGATGGGACTAACACACTTCAAGTCCTATAGGTGCTTCTGGGAACAAAATATATGATCTCTGTGTGATGGGACTAACACACTTCAAGTCCTATAGGTGCTTCTGGGAAGAAAATATAGCTCTGTGTGATGGGACTAACACACTTCAAGTCCTATAGGTGCTTCTGGGAACAAAATATATGATCTCTGTGTGATGGGACTAACACACTACAAGTCCTATAGGTGCTTCTGGGAAGAAAATATAGCTCTGTGTGATGGGACTAACACACTACAAGTCCTATAGGTGCTTCTGGGAAGAAAATATAGCTCTGTGTGATGGGACTAACACACTTCAAGTCCTATAGGTGCTTCTGGGAACAAAATATATGATCTCTGTGTGATGGGACTAACACACTTCAAGTCCTATAGGTGCTTCTGGGAAGAAAATATAGCTCTGTGTGATGGGACTAACACACTTCAAGTCCTATAGGTGCTTCTGGGAACAAAATATATGATCTCTGTGTGATGGGACTAACACACTACAAGTCCTATAGGTGCTTCTGGGAAGAAAATATAGCTCTGTGTGATGGGACTAACACACTTCAAGTCCTATAGGTGCTTCTGGGAACAAAATATATGATCTCTGTGTGATGGGACTAACACACTACAAGTCCTATAGGTGCTTCTGGGAAGAAAATATAGCTCTGTGTGATGGGACTAACACACTTCAAGTCCTATAGGTGCTTCTGGGAACAAAATATATGATCTCTGTGTGATGGGACTAACACACTTCAAGTCCTATAGGTGCTTCTGGGAACAAAATATAGCTCTGTGTGATGGGACTAACACACTTCAAGTCCTATAGGTGCTTCTGGGAACAAAATATAGCTCTGTGTGATGGGACTAACACACTTCAAGTCCTATAGGTGCTTCTGGGAACAAAATATAGCTCTGTGTGATGGGACTAACACACTTCAAGTCCTATAGGTGCTTCTGGGAACAAAATATAGGATCTCTGTGTGATGGGACTAACACACTTCAAGTCCTATAGGTGCTTCTGGGAAGAAAATATAGCTCTGTGTGATGGGACTAACACACTTCAAGTCCTATAGGTGCTTCTGGGAACAAAATATATGATCTCTGTGTGATGGGACTAACACACTTCAAGTCCTATAGGTGCTTCTGGGAAGAAAATATAGCTCTGTGTGATGGGACTAACACACTTCAAGTCCTATAGGTGCTTCTGGGAACAAAATATATGATCTCTGTGTGATGGGACTAACACACTACAAGTCCTATAGGTGCTTCTGGGAAGAAAATATAGCTCTGTGTGATGGGACTAACACACTTCAAGTCCTATAGGTGCTTCTGGGAACAAAATATATGATCTCTGTGTGATGGGACTAACACACTACAAGTCCTATAGGTGCTTCTGGGAAGAAAATATAGCTCTGTGTGATGGGACTAACATACTTCAAGTCCTATAGGTGCTTCTGGGAACAAAATATATGATCTCTGTGTGATGGGACTAACACACTTCAAGTCCTATAGGTGCTTCTGGGAACAAAATATATGATCTCGGTGTGATGGGACTAACACACTTCAAGTCCTATAGGTGCTTCTGGGAAGAAAATATAGCTCTGTGTGATGGGACTAACACACTTCAAGTCCTATAGGTGCTTCTGGGAACAAAATATATGATCTCTGTGTGATGGGACTAACACACTACAAGTCCTATAGGTGCTTCTGGGAAGAAAATATAGCTCTGTGTGATGGGACTAACACACTTCAAGTCCTATAGGTGCTTCTGGGAACAAAATATATGATCTCTGTGTGATGGGACTAACACACTACAAGTCCTATAGGTGCTTCTGGGAAGAAAATATAGCTCTGTGTGATGGGACTAACACACTTCAAGTCCTATAGGTGCTTCTGGGAACAAAATATATGATCTCTGTGTGATGGGACTAACACACTACAAGTCCTATAGGTGCTTCTGGGAAGAAAATATAGCTCTGTGTGATGGGACTAACACACTTCAAGTCCTATAGGTGCTTCTGGGAACAAAATATATGATCTCTGTGTGATGGGACTAACACACTACAAGTCCTATAGGTGCTTCTGGGAAGAAAATATAGCTCTGTGTGATGGGACTAACATACTTCAAGTCCTATAGGTGCTTCTGGGAACAAAATATATGATCTCTGTGTGATGGGACTAACACACTTCAAGTCCTATAGGTGCTTCTGGGAACAAAATATAGCTCTGTGTGATGGGACTAACACACTTCAAGTCCTATAGGTGCTTCTGGGAACAAAATATAGCTCTGTGTGATGGGACTAACACACTTCAAGTCCTATAGGTGCTTCTGGGAACAAAATATAGCTCTGTGTGATGGGACTAACACACTTCAAGTCCTATAGGTGCTTCTGGGAACAAAATATAGGATCTCTGTGTGATGGGACTAACACACTTCAAGTCCTATAGGTGCTTATGGGAAGAAAATATAGCTCTGTGTGATGGGACTAACACACTTCAAGTCCTATAGGTGCTTCTGGGAACAAAATATATGATCTCTGTGTGATGGGACTAACACACTTCAAGTCCTATAGGTGCTTCTGGGAAGAAAATATAGCTCTGTGTGATGGGACTAACACACTTCAAGTCCTATAGGTGCTTCTGGGAACAAAATATATGATCTCTGTGTGATGGGACTAACACACTACAAGTCCTATAGGTGCTTCTGGGAAGAAAATATAGCTCTGTTTGATGGGACTAACACACTTCAAGTCCTATAGGTGCTTCTGGGAACAAAATATATGATCTCTGTGTGATGGGACTAACACACTACAAGTCCTATAGGTGCTTCTGGGAAGAAAATATAGCTCTGTGTGATGGGACTAACATACTTCAAGTCCTATAGGTGCTTCTGGGAACAAAATATATGATCTCTGTGTGATGGGACTAACACACTTCAAGTCCTATAGGTGCTTCTGGGAACAAAATATATGATCTCTGTGTGATGGGACTAACACACTTCAAGTCCTATAGGTGCTTCTGGGAAGAAAAATATAGCTCTGTGTGATGGGACTAACACACTTCAAGTCCTATAGGTGCTTCTGGGAACAAAATATATGATCTCTGTGTGATGGGACTAACACACTACAAGTCCTATAGGTGCTTCTGGGAAGAAAATATAGCTCTGTGTGATGGGACTAACACACTTCAAGTCCTATAGGTGCTTCTGGGAACAAAATATATGATCTCTGTGTGATGGGACTAACACACTACAAGTCCTATAGGTGCTTCTGGGAAGAAAATATAGCTCTGTGTGATGGGACTAACACACTTCAAGTCCTATAGGTGCTTCTGGGAACAAAATATATGATCTCTGTGTGATGGGACTAACACACTACAAGTCCTATAGGTGCTTCTGGGAAGAAAATATAGCTCTGTGTGATGGGACTAACACACTTCAAGTCCTATAGGTGCTTCTGGGAACAAAATATATGATCTCTGTGTGATGGGACTAACACACTACAAGTCCTATAGGTGCTTCTGGGAAGAAAATATAGCTCTGTGTGATGGGACTAACATACTTCATGTCCTATAGGTGCTTCTGGGAACAAAATATATGATCTCTGTGTGATGGGACTAACACACTTCAAGTCCTATAGGTGCTTCTGGGAACAAAATATATGATCTCTGTGTGATGGGACTAACACACTTCAAGTCCTATAGGTGCTTCTGGGAAGAAAATATAGCTCTGTGTGATGGGACTAACACACTTCAAGTCCTATAGGTGCTTCTGGGAACAAAATATATGATCTCTGTGTGATGGGACTAACACACTACAAGTCCTATAGGTGCTTCTGGGAAGAAAATATAGCTCTGTGTGATGGGACTAACACACTTCAAGTCCTATAGGTGCTTCTGGGAACAAAATATATGATCTCTGTGTGATGGGACTAACACACTACAAGTCCTATAGGTGCTTCTGGGAAGAAAATATAGCTCTGTGTGATGGGACTAACACACTTCAAGTCCTATAGGTGCTTCTGGGAACAAAATATAGGAGCTCTGTGTGATGGGACTAACACACTACAAGTCCTATAGGTGCTTCTGGGAAGAAAATATAGCTCTGTGTGATGGGACTAACACACTTCAAGTCCTATAGGTGCTTCTGGGAACAAAATATAGGAGCTCTGTTTGCTGCCAGTGCCTGCCTGCCACGAACACACTACAAGTCCTATAGGTGCTTCTGGGAACAAAATATAGGAGCTCTGTTTGCTGCCACTGCCTGCCAGTGCCTGCCTGCCACGAACACACTACAAGCCCCTCTTTCTAAATGAATCTTTCTAAATGAATCTATCTAACTAAATCTCTCTAACTAAATCTTTCTAACTGAATCTAGCAGAGTGACACAGAATGATCCTGCTCTCTCTAACGCCGGAACGCATGTGACCGGCGCCGACGGCGTGGCGGCCTTTTATAAGAGGGGGCGTGTACTAAAGCCCCTGAGCTGTAATTGGCTACAGGCGTCCTGCCTGTAGCCAATTATGGCTCTTCGAGTTTCCGGCGCTGTGATTGGCCAAGCATGCGGGGTCACAGTGCATGCTTGGCCAATCATCAGCCAGCAATGCACTGCGCCGGCCGCAATGCATTGCGGGGCCGCTCGCATCACACGAACTAGTTCTGGGCTCGCCGAGCGAGCGAACACCCGGTGCTCGATGCGAACGTGGGTTCGCATCGAGCACCGGGCCCATCCCTACCGATGACCTTCAGGGTAAGCCCAAGATACGAGTTAATGAGGCAGAGACTCGGGTGGAAGCAGTGTTGCAATGCCCTGCCCTTCTCCATCAAAGCTCCTCAACGCCACAATAACCCACAACCAAGGAGCAAGAGACTTCAGACTGAAGAACCTCTGAGCCCAAAACCTAAGAGCTATGATAAAATTCATTGCACCCACAGACACCGGCGTGCGTGCACTCACAGAGACTTCCACAGAGCAGGGGCTCCCTGTAGACTTTCCCAAGAGGGATCAGAGTCACATCCCTGCTCAGCACTGGAGAAACAGCTATGATAAAATTCATTGCACCCGCAGACACTGGTGTGCGTTAGGGGTGCGCATCTTCACTGGTCTCACGATTCGATTCGATTACGATTATCTGGTCAACGATTCGATTCGATTCCGCGATGCATCACGATTACTAACGTGCTTCCACTTCCGCTTGGGCCGACTAGGCAGCCATTCCGCCCTGCAATCTTCTGGGACTCATCACAGGTCCCAGAAAATTGCCCAGCTGTGCAGGATAGCCCAGTGAGACATGCACATCCGGCTGTGAAGCTGCAAGATGCCCTGCTCCATCAAAGCTCCTGAACGCCACAATAACCCACAACCAAGGAGCAAGAGTCTTCAGACTGAAGAACCTCTGAGCCCAAAACTTAAGAGCTATGACAAAATTCATAACTCAGCTATAGACTATAGTGGCTAAAATATTATAAGTTAATATTAAAGCTTTTGGGTCCACAGAACTGAGTGGCTAAACCCAAGCAGCAAGTTAGGATGAAAGCTCATAACTCCGCAATAGACTATCTCCTTCCTAACTCAGCGTAACAAAGTAGTACGTTAATTTTTGGGTCCACAAAAAATTGAGTGGTTAAACCCAAGCCATGAGTTATGATGAAAACTCATAACTCAGGATGATTGAGCTATATATTCTCTCTACTTCCTAATCCTACGTAACCAAGTATATTCATTTTTGTGTCCACAAAATTGTGTGGCTAACCCAAGCCATGGCACCCACCATATGCCAATACTGCAGGAGCAGAAAAGGGACTCCATCTTGGTTTTTACTGTTCATGGCCTTCCCATCTTGCTTTGAGTGTTCATGGCCTTCCAACTAGTCATGAAAAAAAAAAGAAAATTTACAATGGAGTCATGCCTATGTATTCAGAGATAATGAAATCTGAGGTCTAATCTAAACCATGTCATGCAATACAGACTTTCACTGTGAACCTAAAATGCTTGCTGTATGGTTAAACCTGGCTTCAATGCGTTCCAGGGTCACTTACCCCTGAATCGCTAAAGCAGTCAATGCATGAGTCAGTTTACGTTTAACCAGTGGGATAAGAAAAAAAAAGTGGTCACACATGGATCGAAATGCAGCTTAAAGCACAAAAAAAGTTTCACTTAAAGGGTCCCACAGATTACAGCATTTATAGATTGAATTTGATACATACCTCAGTTAGCACAGTGTTGCCATAATTCAGCCTTGATGGTCATCACCCCAGCTACAATATAAATGTAAGCCTTAGGATCACATGAAAATATAAGCGGCAAAACTGAGGAATATGGCGTTGGTTGTAACGAACAGATATTGATAACTGAAACCATGTGAAGTTAGACAAATCGTTGAAGTGTTGCCATTTTGTGGGAGCGACAAGTATCAAGACCCCCCCCCAAGGAATGAAGGATTCTGACCCAATACCTAAAGTCTGACACAAGAATAGAGAGTATTGATAGTATTGATTTTGTATAGAAAAAGGAAGGGGGTTTATTTCAGAACATCAATATTAAATGCATTAGCAATACTGACTCACCCTGTGTGGGTGGCGCCTTTTCCTTTTGTCCTGAACTCGGTAAGCAAGTGGAAAAAACATTTCTGTTGTAACGGAATTTGGATCCGAAATTCGTTAACAAAAATTAGTATAAAATTTGTACGCATAGAAATTCCCATAGGGTTCCCACCATCCCTGTACTATGTTCCCAGGTCTGTACACCTGCTGTGCCCATTATGAGTTGTTCCCACCATCCCTGTACTGAGTTCCCAGGTCTGTACACCCCGCTGTGCCCATTATGAGGGGTTCCCACCATCCCTGTGCTGAGTTCCCAGGTCTGTACACCCGCTGTGCCCATTATGAGGGGTTCCCACCATCCCTGTGCTGAGTTCCCAGGTCTGAGTGTACACCTGCTGTGCCCATTATGAGGGGTTCCCACCATCCCTGTACTGAGTTATCAGGTCTGTACACCTGCTGTGCCCATTATGAGGGGTTCCCATCATCCCTGTGCTGAGTTCCCAGGTCTGTACACCCGCTGTGCCCATTATGAGGGGTTCCCACCATCCCTGTGCTGAGTTCCCAGGTCTGTACACCCGCTGTGCCCATTATGAGGGGTTCCCACCATCCCTGTGCTGAGTTTCCGGGTCTGATTGTACACCCGCTGTGCCCATTATGAGGGGCTCCCACCATCCCTGTGCTGTGCCTTTTAACTACGTTACGACCAGCGCACGACGATGTACATCCCTTTTTTGAAGAGGGATATTTCCGTAACGGCAGCAGCTTCTGGTGACGGTCGTAATTACGATAATGGTGGTCTCCGAAATTAGATCACCGTTATCGGCGGCGGGAGAGGTGCCCCCACCCCTCCCTCCACTCTCCGCCGCTTACCGGAGCCGTCGGTAGCGGCGGAGGCGATCGGGTCCTGTCTTGGTATGGAGACGAGTGAGGCTAAGATGGCCCCCACTCGTCTCTATACCATAGCAGGGCGGAAGCGACGTCAAAACGTTACTCCCGCCCATACCTCTTAGAGGAACATTTTTTCAATGTAATTTTTTTAAATGACTTTGTTCTTTTGTTTTTTTGCATTTAAGTTTAAATATGAGATCTGAGGACTTTTTGACCCCAGATCTCATATTTAAGAGGACCTGTCATGCTTTTTTTCTATTACAAGGATGTTTACATTCCTTGTAATAGGAATAAAAGTGACCCAATTTTTTATTTTTTTTTAAAACTGTAAAAAAAAAAAAAAATCAAGTAAAATAAATAAGAATTTTTTTTTTTTTAAAGCGCGCCGTCCCGATGAGCTCACGTGCAGAAGCGAACGCATACATGAGCAGTGCCTGCATATGAAAACGGTGGTCAAACCACACATGTGATGTATCGCCGCGATCGGTAGAGCTAGAGCAATAATTCTAGCTCTAGACCTCCTCTGTAACGCAAAACATGCAACCTGTAGAATTTTTTAAACGTCGCCTATGGAGATTTTTGAGGGTAAAAGTTTGACGCCATTCCACGAGCGGGTGCAATTTTGAAGCGTGACATGTTGGGTATCAATTTACTCGGCGTAACATTATCTTTAAGGATATATAAAAAAATTGGACTAACTTTACTGTTGTCTTATTTTTTTATTCAAAAAAGTGATTTTTTTTTCCAAAAAAGTGTGCTTGTAAGACCGCTGCGCAAATACGGTGTGAAAAAAAGTATTGCAGGGTGTTAGAAAAAAAACAATATATAATGTTTGGGGTTTCTAAGTAATTTTCTAGCAAAAAAAACTGTTTTAAACATGTAAACACCTATAAATCCAAAACAAGGCTGGTCTTAAAGTCGTTAACTTTTAGGTTTGTTAGCTTTTAACCATTTCACACGGGGGGGCGGGATCTGGGGGTCATCTTATTAAAGGGGGCTTCCAGATTCCAATAAGCCCCCCACCCGCAGACCCCCACAACCACCGGGCAAGGGTTGTGGGGATGAGGCCCTTGTCCCCATCAACATGGGGACAAGGTGATTTGGGGGGCTACCCCAAAGTACCCTCCCAATGTTGAGGGCATGTGGCCTGGTACGGTTCTCGTCCCCCCTCTTTTCCTGCGGCCTGCCAGGTTGCGTGCTCGGATAAGGGTCTGGTATGGATTTTAGAATAGCAGAATAGAGCAACTGTATCTAAAGGGTGTATCTCACACGTACAGATATGCAGAAAACGCACCAAAAAAATGAACTGTGAGGACTTACAGTGTTGTGGCACCAGCACCACCACCACCAAAGGCCCAATTTTTCTTCCACTGTTCAACAATGGCATGTAATTACAATTCTTGATATAATGGTTCACAGCAGGGCGCTCCAGCGCCCACCAAGAGTCACTTTGAGGGCTTACAGTGTTAACTTGTGGCAACACCAACACCTTAGGGCCAAATTTCTGCAGAGCATATAGGGCAGGCCCCTACTTTCGGCCCAAAAAATTATACAGGGTGATAACCCTTCCCTATGTTTTCCGAAAAGCTTAAAAATAGATATTTTTTTGACTGGAGCTACACTTGTGTACCAGTTCAAAATTACAAACAGATTCTACTTAACACAACAAACCTACACAGTCCCTGTCTTATTTGCACCGCCTGTATACTGCTGTTCTGAGTATATAGGGCCTGGGGGCCCCACGCCTTTCCTTTTTTTAATTTGGGTACGGGGTTCCCCTTAATATCCGTACAAGACCCAAAGGGGCTGGTAATGAGCAGGGGGGGCTACCCATGCCATTTTTCTCAATGATTTTCATCCATATTGCCGGAACCAGACATTACATTAAAACTGCAAGCAGTTTTAAATTACTTTTTTTTCCGTTAAATGTCATTTTGTGCAGGGACTGTTCTAAACACAGGAAACATGTGCCAATTCACAGGCATACTATAGACACCCCACAGGCACGATATTTAAAGGAATTTTTCACTTTAATCGTCATTAAAATCAGTGCTCCCGAAAAAACGTCAGTTTTTAAAAAAAAATTTGCACTGATCCATGTCCCCTGGGGCAGGAGCCGGGTCCCCAAACCCTTTTTAGGACAATATCTTGCATATAAGCTTTTAAAATGAGCACTTTTGATTTTGAACGTTCGAGTCCCATAGACTTTAATGGGGTTCTAAAGTTCGCGTGAACTTTCTGTCCGTTCGAAGGTTCTGGTGCGAACCGAACCGGGGGGGGTGTTCGGCTCATCCCTACTGCCCTAGTGTATTCCTAGTCCTGCCATCTGCTCTATCCTAATCCTAACTCTCATATCTACCCCTAGACTATTCCTAACCTTCCATTTACCCAAACCTAATTATACCATACCATCTGCACTTGTCTAAAATTAAATCTACTCTAGTCTAATCAGAAGCTTTCTATCTGCCCTGGTCTAATCCTAACCATCCCATCCGTCCCAACCTAATCCTAATATACACTCTAACCTTGCCTACCCTTTTAGCTACCAAAATCAATTTTTTTCCTCACCATCTCCAATAGTCTAATCCTATTTATCCTAGCCTAGCCCTGATCCTTCATCTGTTTTAGCCTTATTGTAGTCCTGTTATGCCTCGTTTTCCATGGAACGGTTTGGGTCAGTACAGTTTGGAAGGGTTAGAATGGTCCGGCCTATTCAGGTAAGCGTTTCCACTGCAAGTTGGACCGCCAGGGGCCATACGGGGTTTAGAAAAAATGCCTTTGATGTGAGCATTGACTTTTTTTCTGTCCGCCAATCAGTGGAATGTATCGTGTGATGCCAGTAGCTCCGCCCTCCGTACCATTTTCTATGCCCCCCACATCTGAAGCAGGACCATGAATGGTGCTGTATGGTTCAGTTGTATGGGCCTCTTTCATAATGGAAACACTCAAAATAGCGTACCGAACCAAACCGAACCGAACCGCTCAGTAGAAACGAGGCAATATATCATTTACACTAACATGTAACTCTTCTTTTCCCAGGAAGGAACGCCATTTACTTATTTGGGATTTTTAATCACTTCACCATAGGTTGTGTATTTTTGATATTTGTAAATGTGAGTCTCTTCCTAAGAATACTTCAGAACCCTTTGTAAGCCAATGCAAAGCATTATAACATGCAACTAAATAATTGTTCATAAACTAGATACACATACAAACAAAGACGTGCTATTAGCTTTCTGGGTTGAATAAGGAAATAGCACAATTTAATCTGATCAAACATCTAGAGATCTTTTAAAATGGACTTTGAATATCTTGGCTGGAAAATGATGCAAAAATATTTAAAGTGGAAGTAAACCCCCCTATCGTTTTCAGCCAAGGAAGCTGCCATCTTTGCCTCTGTTTAATCTTCAACTGCCACAGTGCTGCACATGTGATCCGTTATGACACCAGCCATTGGATGGTTTGACTGTTTGGTTGAGAGCACAGCCAATGTGCAGTTAGCATTCAAGGCGTGCCTTTTTTTTTTTTAGACTGTTAAATCGATGGGTTTACTTCCGCTTTAAGAAGTTTCCACCTTACAGACAAGTTATAACGTTTTTATTCAGTTTTCTTTATTTAAGTCTAAATTTTAATAAACTGAAGCGAAACATTTTTTTTTTTTATCTGTATGATATTTATAAGAAATTATTTAGGTAGATCCAGATCCTTAAAAGGATGACATTGATATTTAGTTTGCTAAAGATATGTGTATTATAATAATTTTTTTGCATCTCAGTACTGCTAACTAAGCAACTCCCAGCCTCTTTCAGCCACTTCCTATCAATATGGATTCACTTTACAGCTGCACTCTGTACCGACTTCCTGATAGTGACATTGGCGGACCATGCCTGTGCAACATGTGCTGCTACGGGTGCTTGTAGTTACTACTAGAAGTGCACTCTACAACAGAGTTGTGTGAACAAGGACACTCATTGTATGATCACTAGGTATTCTTTTAACGGTGCATATTTAGTTTGGTAAAACATTGAAATGACAATAGCGTTTTAAAGTGGTTGTAAACCCTTACAAACCACTTTGACCTACAGGTAAGCCTAGATTAAGGCTTACCTGTAGGTCCAAGAAATATCTCCTAAACCTACACGGTTTAGGAGATATTTACAAAAAGACAGGCACCGCTGTCTAGGGCGCATGAGCCGTAGACAGCGGCGTGCAGGCGCACTGAGCACGCCGCAGATCACGGCGATATGCTGCTCTTGGAGGCTCCCGTGCGCATGTGCGGGAGTGACGTCATCGCGGCTCTGGCGAATCACAGCGCCAGAGCAGCGAGACCCGGAAGTCACTCCGGGATACATGGCAGCGGTGAAGATGAAGAAGGAGGACTGCTTGGGGGCTTCGTTCTCAGGTAAGTTATTCATAATGAGCTAGTATGCTATGCATACTAGCTCATTATGCCTTTGCCTTACAGGTTGCATTTTCCTCTTTAAAGGTTATATGAGAATTTAGTGATTGGATATAGACCTAAACCTTAAGCTTTTAATACAGCTGCATACATGACACCTACCTTATAAGATGCATAGAATAATAATATAATATAAGAATAGGACAGGTAGACCTTCCACCAAGTACCCTAGATGTTTAAAAGTAGTGCCGACCAGCTGAAACTTAATTTTTTTTTCAGATTTTGGTATTTTACCAACAGACTGAATTGTCCACAGCTCTGCTCATGAAGGGGGTACAATCTTCCGGAGGTCATGTGGTTAATACAGTGTACATTATTATATCTGATCACTCAGTGTATTAGTGTGATTATCAATATCATTGTCAGTTAATCAGTGTGCCTCCCAGCGAGGGTCTGTTAGCGCCAGATTTCCCGCCACATAACTTTCACACAAACCAATTAATATACAATTATTGGGATTTTTTATGAAGGAATTACATTTTTTTAAGGGTTTATTTACTAAAGGCAAATCCACTGTGCACTGGAAGTGTACTTGGAAGTGCAGTCACTGTAGATCTGAAGGGAAGATCTAAGAGGAGGGGATGTGCTGGCTGGGCTCTGTGAGAGTGTCACAGACCCTCAACCTTTACAGATGCAGCCAACCACTGCAGAAAGCTTCTACTGATGCACAATGTCCATTGGTTACTCAGCCCAGCACCCCCTAGATCAGACCATGATGGAGGCTCTTAATGGAAGCACTATATAGAAGGACCTGGATATTGCAATGTGGATTCCAAATTCATTACAGATGTGCACCCAAAACCTCTGTTTTTAATGCAGGTTGTTAATGTAATTTCTTTACGCACCAACAGCCCTTGGCTTTCTGATCACCAGTCAGCACCAGTGTAATCCAGTAACAGTGCCAACAATATTAAAACCCATCACTGCACTGTCATGCATCACTCTACTACTGTATATATCAGCCACACCCTGTCTGTTATCTGACTTGTGTAATAATCTGCAGAGAAAAGTAAGGGCTTGTGTATCAGAGTTCCCCATTCAGAAAGCCACTATGTGCTAAAGATGAGCTTGGGTACTCTGGGGGTATTTTGCCCAAGAGGCTCTTGGGTGAGTTGACTATGGTCTAAACCAGTGGTTCTCAACAGCTGGGCCTTGGTCCACTGGCAGACCGTAGGTTCCCTCCTCCTGGTTCAACTACCTACAGATCTAACAACTGCTCACAGTGCCTCCCAGGTCCCATAGTGCCACCCAACCCCCCATAGAGGCTCTCAGTGCCCCTTAAGGCCCCCTAAGAGCCCTTAGTTCCCACAGTGTCTTCCAAAATCCCACAATGGTGGGAGCAGAACCTCCAGCCCCCATAGTACCTCCAAAAGCATACCGCATTGCCCTTTAGCCCCCTTCCCCCTCAGTGCCCTCCAATCTTCCTCATCGCCTCCTGGGGAGACCCTAGCCTCTCTGGAGACCTCAGCCTTTCTGGAGACCCCACTCCCCCATAATTGACCTCATTCCCTACAGGATCACCAAATCTGCTGCACAGTCCCCTAACCTCCTCCAGGACCTTCATCTCCCAACCGTGTCACCCAGCCCCAACCAGAACCTTCTCGAATTTTGATACATATTTTGTATTCCCATACTTTTATTGTGTGCATATTCATGTTTTTTTTTTTTACTGTAGGGGCACAGGAGGTTTTAGAAGAATTTACCAGGCCCTGGTATCATTAAGGTTGAGAACATCTGGTGTGAGGGTGTCCCCAAACCACTTGAGCTATATTGGACAGATGGCCCTTCAGGTATGATAATGCCATTGCACTGCTGTCACCCCACCTTACAGGAAAATCATTGTTCATAAGACACAGTGCTAAGTAAAGGATTACTATTGCTTTAATGTTTGCAGTAACTTTTATTTATCCTAGTCCTTTACACTACTAGCTATCATTTCTGTAATAGAAGCCTTATGTACATATTGGCAAACATCGTACCAAAGACATTTTTCACTGGTACATTGTAAACATTATAACCTCATTAATATAAAAGTCTGTGAGTCAACCTTTCCAGTGAAGGGCTTGTCTAATTGACAGCCTTTATATAAGTGGATGTTGAAGGCTTCTGCAGGCAAATAGTCAAGATGAACCTCCACTTTGGCTTTGTGCTGTTCATGTGCTGTAGATGGATTCTCTCCCATGCAGATGACACAAGTGAGTATACCTATAACTAACACAAGTGTGTCCATTCGTTGAACAGGGTGAATGGCGAAGTGAGCAAGTGCAGAGGCGTGAGGGTGAAGGGGGATTGCAAAGGAATGTTAGTGAAATGGGGTGTACAAGGGGTCGTAGGTGCAGTGAGAGAGGGTGTAGGTACAGTGGTTAGGGGGTAAACAAGGGGGTGTAGGCACAGAGGTGGGAGGTGGTGTACATGGGGGTTATACACAGAAATGAGAGGGCATGTACAGGAGAATGTAGGCACAGTAGTGAGATGGGGCATACAAGGGGGTGCATGCACAGTAGAGAGAGGGGGCATGCTGGTATGACAGTCAGATGAGAGTATGGCAGTATGACAGTCAGAGAAGTGTACAGGAGAGGGGTGTGAAGGCACAGTAGTGTAATGCCGCGTACACACGACCGGATTTTCTGGCAGACTAGGTCAGACGGAATCAATAATAATAATAATATTACGATCGTGTATAGGCTCCAGCTGACTTTTTTTCCCCAAAACTCAGACGGACCTAGAAATTAAACATGTTTCAAATCTGTCCGACGGACTCAAATTTCTATTGTGAAAACCGTTTGTCTGTGTGCTAGTCCAACGGACCAAAAACTACACATGCTCTGAAGCAAGTACAAGACGGAAGCGCTCGGTGTGGTAAAACTAGCTTTCGTAGTGAAGCTAGCACATTCCTCACCAGTGATGTAAGTAACTGAGTTAAAATAAATGGAGTTACCTAACGCAGTTACTTTAGAGGGTAACGAGAAATCTAACTGATTACTCTTCCCCTCGTGGTAATGCCGTTCCCATTACTTGGGCAGTGTTACCGCAATTACATCTACCGCCACTAGATGGCAGTAGTGTAACTCCGGTGTCCTGCCGAAAAAGTTCCCCCACCGGATAAGGACCTCCCTGTACTGTGCAGGCGCAGCGCTTACGCAGTACGAAGGCCTACGTAGCTTACGAATTATTATCGTTATATATCGTCATCCACCACTTACACAATATAATAATAATAGACCCGCCCCTTGCTTACACGCTATAACAGATCTGCCCCTTGGTTAGAGTAATAATAGAGCAGCCCCTTGATATATAACAATAATAATAAATGCGCCCCTTGCTTACAGTAATACAGTAGCTTACAGTAATACTAGACCTGACCCTTAGTTACACGATAGACGCCCCTTGCACACAGGGGAGGGCTGGCAGCCTTAGGCCTGGGGGGCAAGTCCAGTCAAGTGGCCCATTGAACCACTGAATCAGCTCACCATCCATCTACACCGAGAGAGAGAGAGAGAGAGAGAGGCCACTTGGCACTGCCTACACAGAGAGAGAGAGAGGCCACTTGGCACTGCCTGCACAGAGAGAGAGAGGCCACTTGGCACTGCCTGCACAGAGAGAGATAGGCCACTTGGCACTGCCTGCACAGAGAGAAAGGCCACTTGGCACAGCCTGCACAGAGAGAGAGAGGCCACTTGGCACTGCCTGCACAGAGAGAGAGAGGCCACTTGGCACTGCCTGCACAGAGAGAGAGGCCACTTGGCACTGCCTGCACAGAGAGAGAGGCCACTTGGCACTGCCTGCACAAAGAGAGACACCACTTGGCACTGCCTGCACAGAGAGAGAGAGAGGCCACTTGGCACTGCCTGCACAGAGAGAGGGGCCACTTGGCACTGCCTGCACAGAGAGAGAGAGGCAACTTGGCACTGCCTGCACAGAGAGAGAGAGGCAACTTGGCACTGCCTGCACAGAGAGAGAGGGGCAACTTGGCACTGCCTGCACACAGAGAGATGCCACTTGGTACTGCCTGCACAGAGAGAGAGAGGCCACTTGGCACTGCCTGCAGAGAAAGAGAGAGGCCACTTGGCACTGCCTGCACAGAGAGAAAGGCCACTTGGCACTGCCTGCACAGAGAGAGAGAGGCCACTTGGTCCTGCCTGCAGAGAAAGAGATAGGCCACTTGGCACAGCCTTCGCAGAGAGAAAGGCCACTTGGCACAGCCTGCACAGAGAGAGAGAGGCCACTTGGCACTGCCTGCACAGAGAGAGAGAGGCCACTTGGCACTGCCTGCACAGAGAGAGAGAGGCCACTTGGCACTGCCTGCACAGAGAGAGAGGCCACTTGGCACTGCCTGCACAGAGAGAGAGAGAGGCCACTTGGCACTGCCTGCAGAGAAAGAGAGAGGCCACTTGGCACTGCCTGCACAGAGAGAAAGGCCACTTGGCACAGCCTGCACAGAGAGAGAGGCCACTTGGCACTGCCTGCACAGAGAGAGAGAGGCCACTTGGTCCTGCCTGCAGAGAAAGAGATAGGCCACTTGGCACAGCCTGCACAGAGAGAAAGGCCACTTGGCACAGCCTGCACAGAGAGAGAGAGGCCACTCGGCACTGCCTGCACAGAGAGAGAGAGGCAACTTGGCACTGCCTGCACAGAAAGAGAGATGCCACTTGGCACTGCCTGCACAGAGAGAGAGGCCACTTGGCACTGCCTGCAAAGAGAGAGAGAGGCCACTTGGCACTGCCTGCACAGAGAGAGGGGTCACTTGGCACTGCCTGCACAGAGAGAGAGAGGCAACTTGGCACTGCCTGCACAGAGAGAGAGCGGCAACTTGGCACTGCCTGCACAGAGAGAGAGAGGCAACTTGGCACTGCCTGCACACAGAGAGATGCCACTTGGCACTGCCTGCACAGAGAGAGAGAGGCCACTTGGCACTGCCTGCACAGAGAGAGAGAGGCCACTTGGCACTGCCTGCACAGAGAGAGAGGCCACTTGGCACTGCCTGCACAGAGAGAGGGGTCACTTGGCACTGCCTGCACAGAGAGAGAGGCAACTTGGCACTGCCTGCACAGAGAGAGAGCGGCAACTTGGCACTGCCTGCACAGAGAGAGAGCGGCAACTTGGCACTGCCTGCACAGAGAGAGAGCGGCAACTTGGCACTGCCTGCACAGAGAGAGAGAGGCAACTTGGCACTGCCTGCACACAGAGAGATGCCACTTGGCACTGCCTGCACAGAGAGAGAGAGGCCACTTGGCACTGCCTGCAGAGAGAGACAGAGGCCACTTGGCACTGCCTGCAGAGAAAGAGAGAGGCCACTTGGCACTGCCTGCACAGAGAGAAAGGCCACTTGGCACTGCATGCACAGAGAGAGAGAGGCCACTTGGTCCTGCCTGCAGAGAAAGAGATAGGCCACTTGGCACAGCCTGCACAGAGAGAGAGAGGCCACTTGGCACGGCCTGCACAGAGAGACAGAGGCCACTTGGCACTGCCTGCAGAGAAAGAGAGAGGCCACTTGGCACTGCCTGCACAGAGAGAAAGGCCACTTGGCACTGCCTGCACAGAGAGAGAGAGGCCACTTGGTCCTGCCTGCAGAGAAAGAGATAGGCCACTGGGCACAGCCTGCACAGAGAGAAAGGCCACTTGGCACAGCCTGCACAGAGAGAAAGGCCACTTGGCACAGCCTGCACAGAGAGAAAGGCCACTTGGCACAGCCTGCACAGAGAGAAAGGCCACTTGGCACAGCCTGCACAGAGAGAAAGGCCACTTGGCACAGCCTGCACAGAGAGAGAGAGGCCACTTGGCACAGCCTGCACAGAGAGAGAGAGGCCACTTGGCACTGCCTGCAGAGAGAGAGAGAGAGGCCACTTGGCACTGCCTGCAGAGAGAGAGAGAGAGGCCACTTGGCACTGCCTGCACAGAGAGAAAGGTCACTTGGCACTGCCTGCACAGAGAGAAAGGCCACTTGGCACAGCCTGCACACAGAGAGAGGCCACTTGGCACTGCCTGCACAGAGAGAGAGAGACTGCTTAACACTGCCTGCACAGAGAGAGAGAACGCTGGACACTGGCATTTAGGGGGTTAAAACAGGCTGGGAGGAAATGTAATATCACCTTCTCTGTCTGTCACTTTTCAGTGGAGTGGCAGTGACTGCTGTAAGTGAATACAAGCCTTCCATAGCCATAGTCCCTCAGTCTTTTAGGTTGCACATTTTTGCTGCATTTTCTTGAAGTGCACCAAAGACGCAGCATGCAGGACGTTTTGTGCACTTTCAGAACATGCAGCAAAATGTGCAACCTCTATGGGACCAGGGGTAAAACATGCAGGAAGACTGCCAGTACACCAGCACTACAGACAAATCGCAGCATGCCAGTGTGAGCCCACATCAACACCTAGGAAGGCAAGCAAGGCAGTGTCGCAGGCTGCTAGGAAAAGAAACTCTTTAGCTGCAGAGGGGGGGGGGGGGGGGGCTGGGGGAGGAGGGAGAAGTTCACCTACTTGGTGTTTCCCAGCCTCCCAGGAGCCTCACTGTATTCAAGCCGACTGCTCAGATTTAACTTTCCCTCCCCACACATCCTCTTCACAGACAGCACACAGGCTGCCCGGAGTGTGGGCGGGGAAATAGAGAGCAGGTCCAGCCTCTGCCAGCCATTCGTGTGGAGGAGGGAGGGGCTGGGCGGGGCTGTGCTGTGCTCTGTAACACAGACTGTCAGCCCTGAGACATCCATAGCTCACAGTACTGGATGAAGATGCCGCACTCGGCCTGCTCAAAAACTGCGCATTCTGAGCTGGTGACACAGCAGCCTTTGTAGAGGATATGAGAGCAGCCCAGGGGGCAATTGCATCTCTGCCCCCTGCCCAGCCCTCCCCTGCTTGCACAGTAGCAGATGTTATAGAACGTAATTGCATTATAGAATATAAAAAAAAAGTCACAGTTACTTGCTGTGTAACTAATTACTTTTCCAATGTAGTAACTGAGTTACTAATGCATTACTTTTTGGGAGAAGTAATTTGTAACTTAACTAATTACTTTTTTAAAGTAAGATGACCAACACTGTTCCTCACGCTGCTAATTCTGTGATCTTTTAATACAGTGCATTCTTTTCTTCTTTAGAATGCTAGAAGAATGAAGTTGTTTTGCTGCTCATATTCACACAGAGTTCTCGCAAACTTATTTCTTCATTATTTATCCTCATCTCATGACTAATATTCTAGTTTTTAAAAACCCGATCTCCATAAATAATGTTTCCAATTATTTTTTAGACTCATTTTTTATCATTTTATATTTCATCAATATATATTTTACAATTATTTATAAAAATAAAAAAATAAATAAAAAAGTGATTTCCATATAATAATAATTTTTTGAGTTTCAAGTTACCACAATAGCATTATTATCTTGTATTTTTTTTTAACCTTAAAGCGGAAGTAAACCCATCCATTTAACGGTTTCATATAACCGTTGCATTCCCGGCATGCCGGGAATGTAACTGTCACATTGGTTATGCTCTCAACCAAACTTTCAAACCACCCAATGGCTTGAGTCATAACTGATCACAAGTACAGCATCGTGGCAGTTGAAGATCAAACAGAGGCCAAGATGGCAGCTTCCTTGACTGAAAACGATAGGAGGGTTTACTTCCACTTTAGGGAGGTCTGTGTCCCTTGTTAATTTGACATAGGGGGGTTATTTACGAAAGGCAAATTCATTTTGCACTACAAGCGCAAACTACAAGTGCAAAGTGCACTTGAAATTGCACTGAAAGAGCACTTGGAAGTGCAGTCGCTGTGGATCCGAGTGGGACATACACGTTTTATGGCAATGAACCCGTGGTTTGCTTCCTCAAAATAAGGGTCCCTTTCCTAGTTTAAAATGATAACCTCCCGGGACACTGGCTACAAGATATGTCCAAGGACCAGTATAACAAACCAGTAATACAATTAGGACATTTATGAGACATTTGTTCAGTACATAAAAAGAAATTAACCTGGATACTCACCAATCCAGGGTTCCTTATAAACTCTAAAATTCTTATTCAACTCTATACAGATAAATACACCAGCAGAAGCTAATCACGTAATAAGCCCCAAAGCAATAGTTTCGGTATAAGACTTAGTTCTGTCAGACCACCCAATATTTTATTTCTCTTTTATATAGGTATACCTTTTATCTATAAGGATCTTCCCAAGATCTCTTTTTCCTAAATCCTTCCCAAGGATATTTTAAAAGTTCGTCCTGTTTATGAGTCCATCCCAAGGATTCTCCTTATAAGTCCTCTAAGGACCTTTGTTATTTATATTGATCTTCCCAAGACCTCTTTTTCCTGAATCCTTCCCAAAGATTCTCTTTATAAGTCCCCTACGGACTTTTGTCTATATAACCCCCCCCCCCTTTTTTTTTAAATGACATTGAACGTCTGATTACAGTAAGGAAAAGAAAATATTCTCTACTCACTGAATCAAGAAGAGAAAATATTCTCTACTCACGTCATCCTGCCGACTACGCCAGTTCTGAAAGGGTTAAAAATTTATAGACCGCAGTCCTGACTTCCCTTCATCCTGTACCGACAGCCCTGGAGATCTACTCATCACAAACAATGACACAGATAGACTGCTGTGATTTGGTCAGAGTAAATCTGATAAGCATTTATTCTTCTAACACTTATATAGGGAACAGATTATCATACAATGCTATACAATATCCCATGTGCGTCATGGGACTTTTCACAGTTAAGCAAAACAATTATGTTCCAGACATGTAATTCATAACAATAACTATACTACATAACAAACTTGGAGGCACACTGTCTTGAGGACAGTGTATTCAGTATCTCTTTCTAAGAAGTCACAGAACAAACTGATAAAGTGGAACAGCCTCCTGGGAATCTGCGTAGGACGAGTTCCCAAGACAGACAAGTTATGTTTGACTATATGCATACTTACAAAATAGATACTAATCTTAAAATGGAGTCACATTGGCTCTTAGGGAATGTACATATTCCTTCAATGGGCACTGATGTGGCTGCACTGACGGGCACTGATAAGGCGGCACTGACGGGCACTGATAAGGTGGCACTGATGGGCACTGAAAGGTGGCACAGATGGGCACTGATAGGTGGCACGGATGGGCATGGATGGGCACTGATAGGTGGCACTGTACACTAATTGATGGTACAGATGGATGCCAATCAGTGCCAAACAATAATGCCTGCCAACCAGTGATGCCCATTGTGGGCACTGATTGGCATCCATTGAGGGCACTGATTGGCATCCCTGGTGGTCTAGGGTGGCATACCTGGTGGTGACATCCCTGGTGGTCCTAGTGGCGTCCCTGGTGGTCCAGTGTGGGCATCCTCGGGGGGGCTGCGCTGATAACCAATCAGCACAGACCCCCCTGTCAGAGGAGCAGCCGATCGGCTCTCCTCTACTCGTGTCTGACAGACGCGAGTGAGGAAAAGCCGATCAGCGGCTCTTCCTGATTACACTTTTTAAGCGTGATTGGACACGGCTGATCACGTGGTAAAGAGTCTCCGCCAGAAACTCTTTACCTAGATCGGTGTTGCGGTGTGTCGAACTAAACCAGGGGGTGTTCGGCCCATCCCTACGCCTAACGACATCCATTCTGTGCATAGTGTTTTTGAGCACATCACCTTTTGTGAAACAATCATGTTTTTATTCTTTCTAGAACTTTTTCACATTTGAAGGGGACATGCACTCTTTATTTTTGCAGTCACATTGATTTTCTCTTTGCACAGAAATATATTATTCATTTATACATTATGTTGATGTTTGATGCCACTTTGTGCACTATTGTTGAATAACATTTATCGATTTATATTGTATTAAATTACATATTTTGTCTTTGCACTTTCTGAATATTAATTTAAAGAGATAGCACATCTATTTTTAGTATTGTGTATGTTTTTGATCCTGTATTTGGATAGCGCGCAGCTTTTCCATTTTAAATACACTGAATGTTAAAAAAAATGTTGGTTTATAAAAATGAAGGAAAACAAGCCTGAGAAAGAAAACAAATGCAACCATCACATCTACGGACTGGTAACCTGCAAGATATTACGTTTTGGTTTTGGGTCAGGATATGGTGTAATTTTTAAAAGCAACAAAATTTGATTATTTTAAAGGGGGTGGGGGACGGGTGATTCTTTTCTATACCCACTGTAAGCTGGTATACATCTTTACATAAGACATGACTAAAGACCAAAAGCAAATAGAAAGATATAAAATCCAATTAGCTGCATTTATTATTTGCTAAGACTCTTTCCCCATTCATTGTATTGTATCTATCACTAGCGACATCTTGTGCTGAAATATAGCAACTACTGCCTCTACAAGCTGCTCCAAAGGATTATAAGAAAAAAGGGTATACATTTTAATTCAATCGGAAAATACCCTAAAACAAAAATCATGAAACTGCAATATGTAAAAGTATATACCATTAAATATAAACTAATTAAAACCAATAGTTAAATCAGGGTACTGAAAAAAAGGTTACTGGGCATTTCCCCCCCCCCCCCTTCCTGGGGCTTTTCAGCCACCAGCAGGGTGCTTTTAACCCCCGCTAGCAGCCAAAGAAGGGGTTAAAAACACCCATGTTGTGGCGCTTCCGAATCGCTTTGAATGCACTGCCCATTAATTGCAATGGGTACGGGTAGAGGCATTTTGGGAGTGGTGTATACATTGCTCCTAAACCGCCCCAAAGATGCTGCTTGCAGGACTTTTTCTAGCATCCCGCAAGCACACCGCCCCAGTGTGATAGCACTCGGGCTTTCACATTCAGGCAGCATAGGAGGCAGTTTTCAGGCACTTTACAGGCGCTATTTCTACAGCTAAAATGCCTGAGAACTGCCTCAGTGTTCTTAAGGTTCAATCCCCTCCAATGTCTGCTGACCTTATCTGCTCCATAGAAAATGGGGTGTTTGGGGTCCTTCTCGTGTACCAACCAAAAATGGCCCCCAAAGGCATCAATGTGTTTATTAATTGGACAGGTTTCATGTTTCTATATGTATTTGGGTTACAGTTAACTAAGCCAATAGTTCTCAGCAGTCATGGTTCTTCTACACCAGGGATATGCAATTAGCGGACCTCCAGCTGTTGCAAAACTACAAGTCCCATCATGCCTCTGCCTCTGGGTTTCATGCTTGTGGCTGTCAGTCTTGCTATGCCTCATGGGACTTGTAGTTCTGCAACAGCTGGAGGTCCACTAATTGCATATCCCTGTTCTACACTATAAAAGGTCTGATGGTTAGTATGGGATTCTGTGCATTATTACTCTTTTTACTCTTACTTGATACGTTTTTGTATTATTATGTTTATAGAGAAGGACTTCTGTATATTATTTTCTCTTGCTTGGTAACTCTGTTATGCTTTTTTCCACAGAGACTTATGCTGTAGGTGGAAATGCTGATGGTGAGCCCTGTGTCTTCCCATTTATTTATAACTCCAAGTGGTATTCGGACTGTACTGGTGATGGAACCTCTGAAGGGCGTCTCTGGTGCTCTACAACAGCGGATTATAATAAGGATAAGAAGTGGGGATACTGTCAACAAAAATGTAAGTGTTGTGTTTGGTCTTGCTGATGATATGCTGTGGGTTTAACAATATAGCAAATAACCCCCAAATCTCCCGTTCTCTGCTGGGCCATAGTCTGTGGGTAGGAGGCCAGCCCACAGCCCCCTCCAAAACACACAGTGACCGTGAGTTCTGTCACACTGGTCACAATCAGAACTATACTAGTTTGTTACTACAAGTTTTTGGAAAATGAAAATGTATTTTGTGTTTTCTTTTTGAGTTTTTCTAAACCATGTGACAAAAAAGAGAAAAAAATAGATAGAAAAAATAGATCTGCAAAATACTCACTATGCCACTACCTTGGAGTGTCTACTTTCCAAAAAAGGGTCCTTTGAGGGCTGTTTGCACTTTCCTGGCATTTTGGGGCCTTCAAAACGAATAGGTAGTCAGGAAATTAAATGCGTACGTTATGCCCTTTAAAAGCCCAAAGGTGCTCATTGGATTTTGGGCCCCAGT
>CM053032.1:26236082-26254099 GCA_028564925.1 Lithobates sylvaticus
CAAAAGATCAAAGTGATTTTCCAGAGTGTGTTTGTGCCTGTTGATTATATGCTGTATATAAGGATCCTCCTCCCTACTGCCCCTGTCTCTAGGGCTAAGCCCATAAGGGTGAAACATGTCAAGGAGGGTCGGTCTTCAAGTGGGAACAACAGTGTGTCTTTGGTTGGCCAGTTGTTTTAATGAGAAAGTGATATCACCAGTCTATATGTGTTCTTTGAGCTAATACAATCTGGTATTTGGGAAAACTGCTGCCGTTACTACAGAAATCCAGAAAAGTGTGCCACCAGCATAGCTCTGCCCATCACCTTGTGCTCTACATTGATAACAGCTGTGGTTGCCAATAAAATGGTGGCCACAGATTGCATTTTTATGGAAGACCACATCAGTGTTTTCACTACAGAGCAGAACTTCGCCTCCCTTCCTAGCATCTCATCTGACCTCCGGGCACTTAATCTTCAATACAGGCAAATATATGGACTTCCAAGTTCCCTTCTGCTTCCTCAGCTCTGATAGTAGCTTTGAATTTTGCCCATTGCTATCTACTTTCCATCTTATCCTACACACTTCTCTCCTACACATAATGCCTGTTGTAATAAATTACTCTCCTGAAAATACTGCCCTCTGTCATGCCCTCCACAGTCCTCTCCTGTACATACTTCCCTCTGTCATACCCTCCACACTCCTCTCCTGTACATACTGCCCGCTCTCATACCCTCCACACTCCTTTCCTGTACATATGCGAACGTTCGAAATCTAAAGTGCTAATTATAATGGCTAATATGCATGTTATTGTCCTAAAAAGGGTTTGGGGACCCGGGTTCTGCCCCAGGGGACATGTATCAGTTTTAAAAACGGACGTTTTTTTCTGGAGCAGTAATTTTAATGATGCATAAAGTGAAAAAAAAAAGTAAACTTTTCCTTTAAATATCGTATCTGGGGGGTGTCTAAAGTATGCCTGTGAAGTGGCATGTGTTTCCCATGTTTAGAACTGTCCCTGCACAAAATGACATTTGTAAAGGAAAAAAAGCCATTTAAAACTGCTTGCGGCTTTAATGTAATGTATTGTCCTGGCAATATGGATGAAAATCTTTGAGAAAAATGGCATGGCCTTTGGTGGTGGTGCTGGTGCTACAACACTGTAAGCCCTCACAGTTACTCTTGGTGGGCGCATGAATGGGCCCTGCTGTGAATTATTAGATCAAGAATTGTAATCACATGCCCCTGTTGAACAGGGGCTGAAAAATTGGGCCTTTGGTGGTGGTGTTGCCACAACACTGTAAGCCCTCACAGTTACTCTTGGTGGGCGCAGAAATGGGCCCTGCCATGAATTATTAGATCAAGAATTGTAATTGCATGCCCCTGTTGAACAGGGGCTGAAAAATTGGGCCTTAGGCACTGGTGCTGGTGCCACAACACTGTAACCCCTCACAGATACTGTACTTGGAGCACAGCAATGAGCCCTGTTGCAAAGTATTGCATCAAAAATTGTAATTACATGCCCCTGTTAAACAGGGGATGAAAAATTGGGCCTTAGGCACTGGTGCCACGACACTGCAACCTCTCCCAGATACTCTAGTTGGAGTGCAGGAATGAGCCCTGCTGCAAAGCATTGCATAACAAATTGTAATTACATGCCCGTGTTAAACAGGGGCTGAAAAATTGGGCCTTAGCCACTGGTGGCGGCACCCAGAAACAAAATTGTTCTTCCAAGCTATCATCAGGATCATTGAGGAGGAAGAGTATAGTCAGTCAACATAACAGGACAGTCACTCAGCATCAGCATAGGCAGTCTTGAAGGGATGTGACATTTCAAAATAAATTATTCTGTTACATCAGCTTCAGGTGCCTGGTAGCTGGTGGTGATCCAAGACTGATTCATCTTTATGAAGGTCAGTCGATCAACCGAGTCGGTGGACAGGCGCACCCTGTGATCAGTGACAAAGCCTCCAGCAGCACTGAATGTGCGTTCCGAAAGAACGTTGGATGCAGGACAGGCCAGTAGCTCAATTGCATACTGTGCAAGCTCTGGCCAGTGATCCATCCTCAAGACCCAGTAAGCCAGAGGATTTTCGGTGGGAAAGGGGTCCAAGTCTGACCTTGCCCCTAGGTATTCCTGCACCATGTATATCAGACGCTGGCGATGGTAGCTGGAACCGATCATACCTTGGGGCTGCGGACTAAAAAATTGTCTGAACGCAGCGGTCAGACGGCCACCTTCTCCACCGCTCCTTCTGATACTGACCGAAGCCTCAGCAACTCGTTGTCCAGGACCAGGAGTTTGTAACCTCCCAGTCTCTGGGAACGCATTGCACAGACCTTTCTGCAAGGCCTCCCAGAGATGTCTCATCCTCTGCTCCCTCTGCCAAGGCAAGATAAGGTCCGCAACCTTACCCTTGTACCGTGGATCAAGGAGAGTGGCCAGCCAGTAATGGTCCCTCTCCTTGATCCGAAGAATACGAGGATCCTTCCGCAGGCTTTGCAGGATCAGGGAGGCCATGCAGCGTAGGTTAGCTGAGGCATTCGGTCCGGAGTCCTCTGGGTCACTAAGGACGACATGATCCGCAGCCACCTCCTCCCAGCCACGTACAAGTCCACCGGTTTCTTGGGACTGTAAATCATCCCTAAAAGACTGCTGCTGCTGCCGCTGCTGCTGCTGCTGCTGCTGCTGCTGCTGCTGAGTGCCAGGCTCCACCTTCATGCAGACACAATCCTCCTCCTCCTCTTCCTGTGTGATGGGTGGGACAGAAGGAACACTGTCTGGATAAAGGGGGCCTTGAGAGGCAAGGAAGTCCTCCTCTTCCTGCCTCTGTTCTGCCTCAAGTGCCCTGTCCATTATTCCACGCAGCGTATGCTCCAACAGGTGGACAAGAGGTACAGTGTCACTGATGCATGCACTGTCACTGCTCACCATCCTCGTGGCCTCCTCAAATGGTGACAGGACAGTGCATGCATCCCTAATCATGCCGCACTGGCGTGGTGAAAAAAATCTGAGCTCCCCTGACCCTGTCCTGGTGCCGTAGTCGCACAGGTACTCATTGATGGCCCTCTGCTGCATGTGCAGTTGCTGCAGCATGGCCAACGTTGAGTTCCACCTGGTGGGCATGTCACATATAAGGCGGTTCTTGGGCAGGTTCAACTCCTTTTGCAGCTCAGCCAGCCAAGCACTGGCATTATATGATCGGCGGAAATGCACACAGACTTTCCTGGCCTACCTCAGGACATCCTGTAAGCCTGGGTACCTGCCCAAGAACCGCTGCACCACCAGGTTAAGGACGTGAGCCATACAGGGCACATGGGTCAGTTGTCCCTGTCGCAGGGCAGAGAGGAGGTTGGTGCCATTGTCGCAAACCACCAAGCTGGCGTGGCGTCAACCATCTCTCGGCCTGCCCCTGCAGAGCTGACAGAACCTCTGCCCCAGTGTGGCTCCTGTCCCCCAAACACACCAGCGCAAGCATGACATGGCATCTTTTTGCCTGCGTACTTGCGTAGCCCATTGAACGCCTACGGAGCACCGCTGGTTCCAAGGACAAAGGACAGGAAGAGGCCATGGAGGAAGAAGAAGAGGAGGGGGTGGAGGAGAGGGGTGTGTCACAACCAGTAGTAGCATTTTGGAGGCGTGGTGGCGGAACAACCTCCAACACTACTGCACCTTGTCCTGCATCCTTCCCAGCTGCCAAAAGAGTGACCCAATGGGCCGTGAAAGATAGGTAACGTCCCTGTCCATGCCTGCTGGACCATGAGTCAGCGGTAATATGCACCTTACCGCTGACCGCCCTGTCCAGCGAGGCATGGACATTGCCTTCCACATGCCGGTAGAGAGACGGAATCGCCTTCTGTGAGAAAAAGTGGCGTTTGGGAACCTGCCACTGAGGAACCGCACATTGCACAAACTCACAGAAGGGGCCGAGTCTACCAACTGAAAAGGCAGCAGTTGAAGTGCTAGCAATTTAGCCAAGCTAGCATTCAACCGCTGGGCATGTGGATGGCTGGGAGTGAACTTCTTTCGACGGTCCAGCAGCTGGGGCAGGGAAATTTGCCTGATACAATCGGACGTCGGTGTACTGCTAGCAGAGTGCCCGCAAGTACTTGGCTGTGACACACCTAATTCTACACCTTCATTCCTCTCAGTGCAGCTTTCAGAGATGACTGAAGGTATAGTGGGGTTGGAGATCCCAGCTGATGAGGAGCAAAGAGAGGTCCGCTTTGTTCTTTGGTGTGGGTCTTTAAGGTACGCTTGCCAACGAGCTGCATGGCAGGTCAATATATGTCTGGTCAAGCATGTGGTGCCCAAGCGGCTGATGTTTTGGCCACACAAGGTACGCTTGAGACATATGTTGTAAATAGCAGCGGTGCGATCTGCTGCACTCGTCTCAAAAAAGGCCCACACCAAAGAACTTTTGGAATAATGCGCAGTGGCAGCGCCCTGCACAGGCGGAGCTCTGCGGTGTGATTCAGTCGGTGTACTTCCCTTAAGCTGGCCCCCGGAGGGCATCCTGCCTCCTTGGAGATGTGCCTCCTTCTCATCCTCCTCTTTCCTGTCAGGCACCCACGTGGAGTCAGTGACCTCGTCATCCCCTCCCTCTTCACCACTGGAGCAAACCTGGCAGTATGCTGCAGCTGGTGTAACATGACTGCCAGATTGCTGTCCTTGAGCATCCCCTCTCTCTGCGCTCATGCTACTGCCTTCCTCTAGCTGGGTATCATAATCAGAGCCTTCAAAGCACTGGGCATACTCCTGGAGCATGTACCCAACACTGTGGTCAAACAGTTCGGGGGACTCCTCAGGAGGACATGGTGGGTCTAGGGAAGGAGAGACTGATGACATTGAGATGAGGGAAAAGGACGCGTTGGCAGCTGCTTTGCCAGTACTCTGAGCCTGGGAGAGAGAGGATAAGGAGGATGAGGAGGGCTTGGTCATCCACTCTACCAAGTCTTCGGCATGATGCGGCTCAACACGTCCAGCTGCCGAAAATAAGGACAAGCGTGTCCCATGGCCACGTGCTGATGACGATGCACCGCGTCCATGACCAGCACTGTTGCCTCTAGACACAGAGCCTGCTTGCCCTCTTTTATTGGCTTGTGACTGTCTGCCTCTCCTTGTTGGCCTTCCAGACATACTAATGGCCTGCAGGGAGATGGGAAAACCAGCAATAAGGGGTAACTTCAGGTGTATGCTGTGCAGGAGGCACACTACACCCACTGAATATTAGGCAGATGCCTGTGTTGCACAACTGAACTACACAACACCACTGAATATTAGGCAGATGCCTGTGTTGCACAACTGAACTACACAACACCAGCAATGAGGGGGTAGATTCAGGTGTATGCTGTGCAGGAGGCACACTACACTCACTGAATATTAGGCAGATGCCTGTGTTGCACAAATCAACTACACAACACCAGCAATGAGGGGGTAGATTCAGGTGTATGCTGTGCAGGAGGCACACTACACTCACTGAATATTAGGCAGATGCCTGTGTTGCACAAATCAACTACACAACACCAGCAATGAGGGGATAGATGCAGGTGTATGCTGTGCAGTGTGCAGGAGGCACACTACACCCACTGTAACAGCGCTAGGTTAGGAAGCAAAGCTGACACTGTCCCTGCCTATCATGCTCTCTCCCTGTAACAGCGCTATCTAAAGAAGTAAAGCACAGCTGACACTGTCCCTGCCTATCCTTCTCTCTATGAATGCCGCAACACACTACACAAGGCCGCCGCGCTGGCGGCCTTATATAGTATGGGGCGTGTACTAAACCTCCCTGAGCTATAATTGGCCACAGGCATCCTGCTTGTGGCCAATTGTGGCTCCCCTCGCAGCCGGTGCTGTGATTGGCCAAGCATGCGGTGTCACAGTGCATGCTTGGCCAATCATCAGCCAGCAATGCACTGCGACTGGCGCAGTGCATTGTGGGCCGTTCGTATCACACGAATTTGATGCGAACGGCCCACAAAGTTCTGGCTTCGGCGAATGGACGAATGGCCGTTGTTCGAATCGAACACTGAGCTCATCCCTACTCATGTACATACTGCCCTCTGTCATACCCTCCACACTTCTCTTCTCTCCTCTCCATACAGCCCTCTGTCATACCCTCCACACTCCTCTCCTATACATACTGCCCTCTGCCATACCCTCCACACTCCTCTCCATATGCCCTCTGTCATACCCTCCACACTCCTCTCCTGTACATACTGCCCTCTGTCATATCCTCCACACTCCTCTCCTGTAAATACTGCCCTCTGTCATATCCTCCACACTCCTCTCCTGTAAATACTGCCCTCTGTCATATCCTCCACACTCCTCTCCTGTACATACTGCCCTCATTTCTCCCCTCCACACTCCTCTCCTGTACATACTGCCCTCTGTCATCCCCTTTACACTCCTCTCCTGTACATACTGCCCTCTGTCATCCCCTCCACACTCCTCTCCTATACATACTGCCCTCTGTCATCCCCTTTACACTCCTCTCCTGTACATGACCAAGTACAACATAACTCATTTTGTGCTGCCCGGCTGTGACACTCCCACCTTTACCTTTCCCAATAACGGAGACCACACCGTAGTTGGAGTGCTAAACAGGCCGTAGCAGCCCCTTTATTAAATAACCAAAATAGTAAACAAATCTTATAAACAAATAACAACATATTACTGAAAACGTGGCGTAGGCCTGCAGGAGGACCTTACCCCCCCCCACCCATTTTACCATAATCAAAACATTGTGCACTGCGGTCATATCAACTGTAACTAGGCCTCAAGCTGACATACTAGCTCAGAGACAAAACTATTCCCGCAGTGCAGTCATCCACCATATTCCTTACATCACCTATAAGGAATATACCAAACGGGCCCATATCTCCAATGGGTCCCGCATCAAAACATCGTGCACTGCGGTCATATCAACTGTAACTAGGCCTCAAGCTGACATACTAGCTCAGAGACAAAACTATTCCCGCAGTGCAGTCATCCACCATATTCCTTACATCACCTTATAAGGAATATACCAAACGGGCCCATATCTCCAATGGGTCCCGCATCAAGTTCTCTGTGGGGAGGGGGTATCTTCTCTCTACCTGCGTCAGCCAACATCCGCCACTGCTACGACATCCAAACGATCCTGTAATAAAATTGTTAACACCACCTGCAATAAGAAAAAAGGGGAGGGAGGGCGGGAACTTTTCTCCTTCAGCACTGACTCCGGGGAGGCATGAACCTCCCCTTCCTTTACACAAGCTCCACCCACTCTCTTAAACGGCCATACACCTACATGGCATGTTTACTTTATTCATGCCAGCCCTACGCTTATTTACTTGGGCTTTTTGCTGCGGGCTGTTCTTGACCAAGTACAACATAACTCATTTTGTGCTGCCCGGCTGTGACACTCCCACCTTTACCTTTCCCAATAACGGAGACCACACCGTAGTTGGAGTGCTAAACAGGCCGTAGCAGCCCCTTTATTAAATAACCAAAATAGTAAACAAATCTTATAAACAAATAACAACATATTACTGAAAACGTGGCGTAGGCCTGCAGGAGGACCTTACCCCCCCCCACCCATTTTACCATAATCAAAACATTGTGCACTGCGGTCATATCAACTGTAACTAGGCCTCAAGCTGACATACTAGCTCAGAGACAAAACTATTCCCGCAGTGCAGTCATCCACCATATTCCTTACATCACCTATAAGGAATATACCAAACGGGCCCATATCTCCAATGGGTCCCGCATCAAAACATCGTGCACTGCGGTCATATCAACTGTAACTAGGCCTCAAGCTGACATACTAGCTCAGAGACAAAACTATTCCCGCAGTGCAGTCATCCACCATATTCCTTACATCACCTTATAAGGAATATACCAAACGGGCCCATATCTCCAATGGGTCCCGCATCAAGTTCTCTGTGGGGAGGGGGTATCTTCTCTCTACCTGCGTCAGCCAACATCCGCCACAGCAAACAAGGTTAAAACCTTAACCTTGAGCGCACCTCCACACCCACAGCGCTCGTTCGATCCCATCCTGACTCCTATGGCCCACATATCTGTGCCCACAGCGTTCAGCTGTACTCCGTCCGCCTGGAGATATCACCACGTGTTTATCTCCAACTCCCTGTGCCTGATAGCAAGGCCTCCGTACTCAACAAAGGACCTGCTGGCCTCCTGGTGTATCTTTTCCCTGACCTTGTTAGTAAGCTCAACTGATCTGGCTAGCCACCCTGAAGTCCTAGCTATAACATCAGACCATATGAGTATAGTTTTTGTAAAAGCCGCCCGAAGTCGGCAGAAACATATTTTATGTCCCCAGTTATATCCAACTTGGTTCTCAGCCCGAGATAGTTGCCCCCAACGTGAATAACTAAGAACTCGGGGGGCCTGTCCCCTTGCGCAACTCTATGTGCTTCCGGGACCAGACGGCTCCAGAGCATCCCAGGGAAACCCAGCCACTTAATGTAAGCCTCCCTCCTAGAAAACCTTAGCTGTCTCCCGTCTGGCCTGGCATCACCCCTCCCGGCCCCCAGCAGACATAGGAATGTCCCATAATCCGAATCTGAAAAGAAGAAACAACAAGGAAAATCCCTGATAAACTTCACCCTGATGTACCACACAAACCCGTGCCGGCACATGAACCCACAAACAACCCCATGCACCATCAACCCACTAAGTCAAGCCTGACGTACGACCGAAAACGCCTGGATTCCCACCTCCCAATATTTTTTAAAAGCCTCCTCGTTTAGGCCCCACCCCTATTTGAATGAACTAACAGAGGGCCCCGATAGCCGGCCTCTGTTCCAGGTAAACTTTCGTGACTAAGACGGGGCAGAGCTTGACGTCTGGAATAGCGAAAACCACCATTTCCTTTTCTCGACCCTCCTGGTCCGTCTTAGACCTCCGTAATTGCAAAACCACCCTCTCTGTGGAGCACCGAACATCGCCTACCACCAAACTATCTCCCTTCTTCTTAGGGGAACTCACCAGCTCCCCCATCCTAAATGCCCCAAAAAAGGGGGCAAAACAAAAGCTGTGCGGAAAAGCCCTACCTCGTAACCAGATAAGCAAACCCCGGCAAACTGTCCACCATGCTACCCAACGTCTCAAAGGTAACCGACCGTCTCTCATCCCGGACCCTCGTTCCTTTCCGGTAACCCTTTACTGCCTGGCGTGCCCAGAACTCTGTTGTCCAATCTCACCCCCCTTCAAGCTGAACCAAAAAGCCATGGCCGCCATAACCTTCCCCAGCTTCGATACGGAAATACCATTTTCCATGTGCCTGGCGACAAAAGAAATAAAAGCAATCTAAGCTCTCCCTCGCCCACCGAGGCCTGTACTTGAAAAGCAACCCATACCTCCCATACTTTCCTGTATGCGTTCCATGTCCCCTCGCTTACTGACCGCCGAATCCACTCGTCTACCCTTCCAGGGCATCCTCCACAGACCCGATGGACGCGGGACCCCGCATTGTTCTGCCTCCAGCGCCGGCTCCCGAAATCTCTCCCACTGAAACCGAGAAAGAGCGTCAGCGATCACGTTGCCCAGTCCCAGCAAGTGCGCTGCATGAATAACAATGTTCCGCTTCATGCACCGAAGCACCAAGCGTCTCGACAAGCGTGCCACCGGCGGCGAGGCCGCTGATACCTTGCTGATAACCTGTACCACCCCTAAGTTGTCACTGTAGAAGTGAACTTTCCGATCCCGGAAGAATTCTCCCCACAATACAACCACCAGTACTACAGGAAACAACTCAAGTAACAGCATGTTCTTGAGCACCCCTTCACGTTTCCAGCTTTCCGGCCAAGGGCCAGCACTCCAGTACCCGTGAAAAAAAGGGGGCCCTGTAACCCGCCGACCCCGTGGCATCTGTGTACACTCCAGGTCAAAGTTACTCACCGGCCCGGTCATCCACAGCGCTCTCCCGTTAAAGTTGTCCAGGAACCTATGCCACCTTCTCAGGTCATCCCAATGCTCCCTTGACAGTGTCACCTAATGCCTGGGCGACTAAATCCCACCAGTACACGCTGCTAACCTCCTGCCAAGAACCCTACCCATAGGGATGATCCTGCTTGCAGGGCTCTAAGCTGACTTCGTGCCGACCAACCATTGCCCGCACCTCCGCCTGTAATGCTACCAGCTTAGCTTCTGGCAACACACATTCCATGGCCGTGGAATCGAGGACAATACCCAGAAAACTGATCACCGTCGTGGGCCCTTCTGTCTTGTCGGGCGCAAGCGGAATGCCGAATTCCCCTACAATCCTCTCCAGCATTGTCAGGAGCACCGCGCCAACGTTTGAAACGCGGACCGACACCCAAGAAATAGTCCAGATAATGGATCACCGAGTTCAATCCAGCGACGTCCCTCACCACCCATTCCACAAATGAGCTGAAACACTCGAAAATGTACACGAGATAGAGCAACCCCTTGGCAAACACTTATCCACGTAATATTCCTCTTGCCACCCGCCACCCAATAAGTAAAAGCTATCGGGGTGAACGGGCAGCAAACGAAACGCCGCTTCAATGTCTGTCTTTGCCATTGGAGCTGCTCTCCCATACTTTCAAACCCAAAAGACCGCTGCATCGAACAACGTGTATAAGACCGCACAAACTCCGGGATCGATGGCATCATTCACCGACCCCCCTTTTGGGTAAGACAGGTGGTGAATGAGTCGAAATTTGTTCGGTTCCTTCTTGGGGATCACCCCCAACGGAGAAACCCCCAGGTCGTGAATGGGTTTGTCGGCACCCCGAACACTCGTGTTTATACTTACATCAATTCCCGAACTTACAACTTCCCTCGTTGTATTGCCAGCAGACTCCCTTTTTCTTTGTGGCCGATTGACCTGAAGCCCCTGATCCACCGGCCCCCCCTGAAACAACTGACCCGAAGATTTTGCCGCCGACATCAAGCGCATCCAAAGACTGATGTCCTTGTGATTCCAACGAAGAGCTGGCCTCACCGCCCTCCTCTGACGAAACTGCTCATCGTAACGCAGCCATGACAGTCCCCCGTAGGTCCTTTGAGCCTCTCCAATAGCATCCGGGTAACAGAAAAGGGGCCGAGTAGTGCTCCGGCTCCTTCTCGCCCATCACGCTTGCCAGAATCGCAAACGCTTGCAGCCAGTTCTGAAAATGTTTGCGGTATTAACCTATATCTCCTCTACTCCTCATCTTCTTTTTTACTATCCTCCGGCTTCATTCCATCGAAGTTAAATTTTTCTAGCGGAAGCAGAGAAAATATCTCCACATACTCCACTTTCAAAATTTTTTTTCCCCGACCTCTTGTTTCAAATGGGCCCCTAACGGCCCCTCAAAACATACGTAAACCTCACCGCGCGCTGAATCAGCCAACCACACAATGTCTTGTTTTTGAGTTTGTCCCCCCCTCTTTCACCCTCAACTGTCGCGGGCGCCGCAGGCGGACACGCCACCACCGGGCCCCCTGTACCCCATCACTCCCCTCCCGAGGCCAACGCGGGCGGATCCGCCACCACCGTTTCCCCCCACTTGTGCCGGCGCTACCTCCCTCCCCTGACCCGCAATACCCAGTCCCCCCCGAACCGTCACCCCCCATCGGAACCCCGGCCCTGAAGGGCCCGTCGGAGTGGGCTTGAACCTGCCCACCAGCTCACTTGAGGCCCGCCCAGAAGCCCCTGAGGCCCCCTTCCAAGAGGGCGGGTTCGGGAACCCTATTCCCCGGGAAGGCCACCTCCAGCTGACCCCTGTTTCTGCGCCCCCCGCCCACTACCGCCCCCCCACCCCCCCGAAAATTCGTCCCTCCCGCATAACACCCCAAACCAGCATAAGACTTACCGGGCTGCCTGGAAGCGCTCCCACCAGCCGAAGGTCCAGCAACCACCGCCGCCGATCGTCCTTCTGCGACCTCGTCCTCGGATCTCGCAAACTCGCCCTCCGACAGTTCCGCCACTTCCTCCGCCATCCACATAGCCTGCCCTCCAGGGGACTCGCCCCCAGATGCAGACGAGCTCTGTTCCCTCTGGCTCCTCCTCCTCCCCTCAGCCGATCTGCTGGCACCCGTCCTTTGGCTCCTGACGGTGGACCCTGGCGCTTCCGTTTCCGCTGCCCTGGGGTTAGGCCGCTCGCCTCTGTGCCCCCGTGGTGACTTCCTGGGCCTGGGCAGCGCGCCCCCATCCCCCGCCGACTGCGCTCCCAGATCGGTGGCTCCTCCCCCTTGTCTGCACCTGGTCAGGCGGATCGCCTTCTTCCCCCAGGTTGACTCGGTTGCTGCAGGGCCGACTCGCCCTGGCCCCCCTTACTGCAGACCGCAGGCTAGGCCGAACGCCCCCCCGCCTGGGCCCTTCTTCTCCCCCCCAGCAGGCGGATCGCCATCCTGGGCCACCGCCTGGTCCTCTTCTGGTGCCTGGTGCCCTGTGGATGCTCCTCTCCAGCTCCTGGTGTTCCCCCCCCCCCCCCCCCCCAGATGGCGGACCGCCAGCATGGGTGGCTGCTTGTCTTCCTCCAGCTTTTGGTATCCTCTGTCCCTTGGAAGCTGCGTGGGTCCCCCCCCATCGGCCCCCCCTGTTCCTTGCCTGCTGCACTCCGTTCCTGGGGTCAGGTGACTGCCCGCCCCCCCCCCCCCGCGGCCGCGTCCCTGCATAGGCCTGAGGCCTGATACTGTGTCCGCATGGCGCCGGCTCCATGCGGCCTGCTGCTGGGCCCCCCACCGTTCCCCACCTCGCTAAATGGCCGTCCCCCGGTAGCCGCAACCCCCCTCGCCGACCGCTTAGCCTGCGGATCGGCGCCTGTCCTCATCAGCTAGTCCCCCGGCCTCACAGCGGCCTTGTGTCCCACAGGTGAGTGGCGCTCCGGCGGGCAGGATCGCCGCGCCCGGCAAGTGTGATCGGTCCCCCCCCCGGACCCTCCGCTCTCACCCCCCAGAGCCCTCATGACCTGTGCCCGCATCCAGTGTGTTCCCGTGGCTGTTAGCCAGCAGCTCCTCCATGGTGCGACCTTCCTGGAACTTTTCTCCTTCAGCACTGACTCCGGGGAGGCATGAACCTCCCCTTCCTTTACACAAGCTCCACCCACTCTCTTAAACGGCCATACACCTACATGGCATGTTTACTTTATTCATGCCAGCCCTACGCTTATTTACTTGGGCTTTTTGCTGCGGGCTGTTCTTACTGCCCTCTGTCATACCCTCCACAATCCTCTCCTGTACATACTGCCCTGTGTCATACCCTCCACTCTCCTCCCCCGTACATACTGCCTTCTTTCATGCCATCCACTATCCTCTCCTGTACATACGGCCCTCTGTCATACCCTCCATACTCCTCTCCTGTACATACTGTCCTCTGTCATACACTCCTCTCCTGTACATACTTCCCTCTGTAATACCCTCCACTCTCCTCTCCTGTACATACTGCCCTCTATCATACCCTCCACACTCCTCTCCTGTACATACTGCCCTCTGTCATACCCTCCACACTCCTCTCCTGTACATACTGCCCTCTACCATACCCTTTGCACTCCTCTCCTGTTCATACTGCCCTCTGTCATATTCTCCATACTCATCTGTGTACCCACAATCCACCACAAATATTGCACAATGAACAGTGTCCATGTCTTCCCCACAGACAGTCCTCACTGATCCTGTACACAAGTCAAGTGCCTCTCCTCCCACCCCCTGCAGAAGGAAAGTTTCCTCTTGCTTTTCCCTGGGTGGCTTTTCTTCCTTCTGGCAGACCTCACTGTAACCTGTCAGCTTTGATAAAGAAAAATAATTATATGTTTTACTAATGGTTAAATGACAAATTAAATGCTAATGATAGTATAATGACAGGTTCCTTTGCTACAATGACTTTGCAGAAGATGTTGTTGGAACAATGTCCTCAGAATGTGTGTTTAGAATGTCCTTGGAAGGTCTTCCAGTACAGACAATCCATCTCCTAGTATTGTACAGAGAAGCATTTCCAGCTGATAAGATGTTCCATAACAGAATGTTTCTTGTGATATGTGTGACTTATGTGAATTCTTAATGAGTAATATGGAAAATGATACATTTAGGGAGATGATTGTGTTTCTGTAAGGATGGGAGGTCTTCATACACCAACTATGCAGACATTCATGGCCATTAGACATGTGCAATTTGTTTAGTTTTTTTTCGTTTTCCGTTAAAATTCGTTATATTCGTTCATTCGTTATCGTACGAATGAACGAATGATTCGCTAAAGATTTTAACGAATGTTCGAATCGAACGAATATCCGAAATAACCAAATTAGAAACAACGAAACTACGAAAGAAGAAAATCCGAAAAACGAAAACAGCAACAACGAAAATCAAAATGAACGAAAAAATTCGTACATTCGTAACGTTTTTTTTTTTGTTGAATTGGTAATTTTCCTTGTCCCTTACAATGGCGCTGCTTAACGTGCTTCGAATGGATTGAACGAAAAAATTCGTACATTCGTAACTTTTTTTTTTCGATTTGTAATTTTCCGTGTCTTAAAATGTAATAATAGCATACACATTACATAAAATTATGAATTATGCTCCGATTACGAATCTACGAAAACAATGTTACGAAAGTACGAATAAATCAATCTAACGAAAGTACGAATGTAACTAAATCTACGAAAATATGAATGCGTCCGAATTTCGAATAAACGAAAATTAAACTAACGGAAAAACAAATCAACGAAAAAATAACTCTTACGAAAATACGAATCGTTACGAATACGAACACCGACGACTTACAAATGAACGAATGATTCGCAAAAATTTTTAACGAATAACGAATGTTCGAATCGAACGAATATGAAAAACAATGAACATCCGAAATAACCAAATTAGAAACAACGAAACTACGAAAGAAGAAAATCTGAAAAACGAAAACAGGAACAACGAAAATCAAAATGAACGAAAAAATTCGTACATTTCGTAACTTTTTTTTTTGTTGAATTGGTAATTTTCCGTGTCTCTTACAATGGCGCTGCTTAACGTGCTTCAAATGGATTGAGCGAAAAAATTCGTACATTCGTAACTTTTTTTTTTTTTTTTTGCGATTCGTAATTTTCCGTGTCTCTAAAGCCCCATACACACGCGCGGATTATCCGAGGACCAGGTCCGTCATACTTTGTCTGATGTTGGTTTTGCGTACACACGGTCAGACAAAGTTGTCGGAAAATCCGATCATTCTGAACGTGGTGACGATTGTTGCCTACGACGGGACTACGTAGAGGCTAGTAGCCAATAGCTTTGGTCTTGTAATGTGATCTGAGCATGCGTAGCACTTTGTCCGTCGGACAACCGTACACACGATCGGATTTGGTGTGATCGGACCGTGTTGTCGGCAAATCTATCCAGCAGGAGATAGGACTTTGTCCATCTGACAATCCGACGTACACTGTCCGATGGTGCATACACACGGTCTGATTTTTCAACAACATTGTCCGATCGGACAGAATCCATGCAAAAATCCGACCGTGTGTATGGGGCTTTACAATGGCGCTGCTTAACGTGCTTCGAATGGATTGAACGAAAAAATTCGTACATTCGTAACTTTTTTTTTTTTCGATTCGTAATTTTCCGTGTCTCTTACAATGGCGCCGCTTAACGTGCTTCGAATGGATTGAAGGAAAAAATTCGTACATTCGTAACTTTTTTTTTTTCGATTCGTAATTTTCCGTGTCTTAAAATGTAATAATAGCATACACATTACATACAATTATGAATTATGCTCCGATTACGAATCTACGAAAACAATGTTACGAAAGTACGAATAAATAAATCTAACGAAAGTACGAATGTAACTAAATGTACGAAAATACGAATGCGTCCGAATTTCGAATAAACGAAAATTAAACTAACGGAAAAACGAATCAACGAAAAAATAACTCTTACGAAAATACGAATCGTTACGAATACGAACACCGACGACTTACGAAATTACGAATCGTTACGAATCAATGGAAACGAAAGAAACGAAACGAAAATAAACAAATTTTTCTATTGTGCACATGTCTAATGGCCATGCTTACTAGAATTTATTTTAATTTATTTAAAACTGTATGTGATATGGTGAGCATCGTGTTCATTGTGAACAGAGATTGTTTTTCATTATCAGCCTATATTAGGCTATCTTCTTCTTCTACAGAAGCCAGTGTTTCCATACAAAGCATGATGACCAATAAGCCTTATGCCCCGTACACACGGTCGGAAATTCTGACCACAAAATCCGTCAGATTTTTTCCGACGGATTTTGGCCCGACACTGGTGTTGCATACACACGGTCGGACAAAGTTGTCGGAAAATCCAATCATTCTGACCGTGGTGACGTTCGTTGCGTACAACGTAACTACGTAGAGGCTATTAGCCAATAGCTTTGGTCTCGTAATTTGATCTGAGCATGCGTGGCACTTTGTCTGTCGGAATTCTCTACACACGATCGGAAAAAGTCAGATCGGATTTTGTTGTCGGAAAATTTGAGAGCAGGATCAAAGAGAATTCCGACGGAAAAAGTCAGATGGAGCCCACACACGGGCGGATTTTCCGACAACATGGTCCGATCGGACATTTCCGACCGTGTGTACGGGGCATTAGACAGCTGTTTGCAGTTTAGAATGTATGGCCTTATAATAGGCAGTTCTGTGCTGTAATCCAATAGTTCTGGATTGGGGAATTAGCCAAAGCAGCATAAAAGGGTGATGTGCATGCCTCTGTCAACTATCTTAAATGGAGTGTGGCGCCGACACTTTTGCTAAGCGTGCGCTATTCTGTAAATTACGTTTTTTTCTAGAACTGTAACTGAGTTCTGGGGGTTAATTGTTCTAGGTTTTTACTGTGGCATCTGTTTGGCTGGGCTGCACTAGAGTTCTGCCTGGTCATAGGTGAGGTGAGGCACCTGTGACAGGCTGAGAACGCAGTCTGGTTGGACGCATTAGATACCAATCTTTCTCGGAGCCAATCAGTGAGCGCGTCTGGCCCCGCTGTGTATTTCGGGAAGGGGTATTTAAGATGCTAAAGTCACGTGTTCAGGGTTCGGCTTGCTCTTTGATTCCTGGTTTCCGGTACGGACCAACCCCGTGAGGAGTCCCGGGCCCAGGAGTGTCTGCTGCCCCCGTAAGCCTGGTCACCCTCATGGTCTGGGGTGGGGATCCGTCCGTTTCCGAGCCTCGGAACTGGCTAGTTCGAGGCCCAGTAACTGAAGGAGGATTCTGAGGTGTCCCGGTGTCCTCTTAGGATTGGAGAGGCACAGCAACTCGTACAAGTGACCAGGGGAGGACTCTTCGGAGGAGGGCCATGAAGCTGGCTGCTCGGTAAGAGCCTGGGAGCTGAGATGTATGGACACTAGTTGAATCCATGTTTCCTACGGTATCACCGCAACGGCTGAGAGATTCAGGTACCATAGGAAAAGTTACTAACCCATCCTTCAGTTACAACATAGTCTGTGGCAGAGACTTTTACATGTTCACTTGAAGTTTCACAACCAAGTCTGTGGCAGAGACTTTGCTAATTCCGAATCACTTGTTGGCTGCTAGATCCACAGACAAGGGTTTATTCAACAGTGAAGTGTCCAGTTGCGAGTGGCTACTCTCTGGGCTATATAAGGAGACATTTATTTGATGTCAGCAGTTCTGAAGTGCCTGAGCTTTATCACCCATGCCCTCTATTCCCAACTGAGAGACTGTGTTATGTTTAAACGTCTTTTTGCAAATAAAAAATCCTCAAAAGGACTTTGAGTGTCAGTCTCAGCAATTACTGGGTACCAGTGATGTAAGTAACTGAGTTAAAATAAACTGAGTTACGTAACTCAGTTACTTTAGAGGGTAACTAGTAATCTAACTGATTACTTTTCCCCTCATGGTAACTCAGTTCCCATTACTTTGGCTTAGTTACCCCAATTACATCTACCGTCACTAGATGGCAGTAGTGTAATTCCGGTGTGGTGCTGGGTACTAACCCTGGGAACCCCTAGACAACGAACGACGAGTAGACATGTGCACAATAGAAAAATTTGTTTAGTTTAGTTTCGTTTCTGTTTGTTTCCGTTGATTCGTAA